>BMAO01021232.1:0-30402 GCA_019973975.1 Trichonephila clavata | reverse complement strand
TGTCAAAAATTTTAATTACCCTCCTTTTTTAACATTTTTGATGAAAGGTTATTTTGTTGAAATTTTGTGGCAACTTTTTAGACATTTATACAACCTCTAACAATAAAGTTCAGTGAATAGTCCTGTAACACATTAAAGTATATGAAATATTAAAGAAAAATACCTTACTGTCCTTTGAAGTAGTCACTTCTGAGATCTGCTATACACGTCCTGGAACTTTGCAAGAAGTTTTCTTTTGGGATGGAGTTCAAAAGCCTTGTCACGTTTCGTTGGATGTTGGGAATATCGTCAATATCGATAACACGTTTTTTTTCCATCCCTAAATTCTGGGTAACTATTTGTCGCACGGATTCATGGTTAATATGTAGTTCATCAGCAGTGCCGATTTAAGTTCATTTCGGGCCTGAGGCGCATAAGATCTACAGGCCTCCTTAGCACTGGAGGATAGAAATTTATAAACAGAAAATCTGGTTAAGTCCAGCTTATCTAGGACCTTTTGGGCCCCTGGGCGCCCGCTCCAAGCCCCTAATGTATAAACCGGCACTATTCATCAGCTATCATGCGCACAGTTAATTCATGATCTTTAGTGATGGAGGTCGCCAGTTTTCAGCTACGGAGGTTGTCAGAAAAACTTTCCCTGTTTTTCGAAAACGGAGGAACCAACCGTGTACACACATCATGGATAGTGCTTGATCTTCATAAATATGTATCAGCATCGCATAAGTTTCTTTTGTTGACTTTCCAAGCTTAAAACAAAACCGTAAATTGATCTTTTGTTCGTTCATTTTCCTTTTCTCAGTTAAGAACCAATGTACTAAACAAGCACTTTGTAAAACAAGTCTTATACGGAACACAAATGAGTCTCAACTGAACAACGGGGGGGGGGGATGTATGGTCAACTCCCACCACTATGCATGTGCAGCGTTTTGTTTCGTCAGTGTTGCCAGATCAACCGTTCTGACTTCATTTACTGAACTTTATTGTCAGAGGTTGGATTTCAGTATCGTAAGACATAGAGGTTTTCACGCGAAAATATAAAATTGATAATTAGTAGTAAAACATGTCTCAGCAGTTGCATGCAATTATTCGCTTTTTGCAGGCAAAAAGACGTAACTGCACTGACAATTATCAGGGTACTTACGTGTTATTAAAACCTATTGGAGACATAATATGAAACGAAACACATGATTGCCAATTCAGTGCATACAACTCATGCAAAATGGTGTTTACCAACTTGGCGAGTTTTATTGAATGTTGGCACTTGTTACATTAATACGTAAGTACCATAATCAGAAGTTGCAAGGAATATATCGTGAAAATTCAATGTTTAGTGAAATTATTGCGAAATAGTGTGAACTGTTTGAGTATGGTAATATTGAACAAAACCAAAAATTTTATGAAAAAGTTTTAGTGGAAAGTGGGAGATCCCAAACATTATAGATCATACCTGTCACCGTGTGAATTCTATGTTTCTGTTCGCCAGTAAAAAGAATTTTCAAAGCTACCACAACAATGGAATGCGAGATGAAATCTACAACCCAATAATGGTTACAGGACATTGGAGAGAAATTCTTTGTGCCATATCTCAACAAATTTTTAAGTAACAAACGGGATTGCTTAGAAAAATAAAGCTAAAATGTTTTTTTTTGGAGACAATAAAAGTACTGTAAGACTTCCTATCCTGTTTTCATTTCATAGCACAGCTAACTTTTTGACTTTGTTCTTCAACTACACATGCAGCAATGGTATAATGAACGGAAAATCGTATCTTTCCTGAAAAATACTGGATAAATTAATTAAATTCTAAAATTAAAGTATCAGCAGTATTTTCACCGGAATCAATCATGATGTGGGAATATCTATAGGGGATTTCAATGTACTTGATAGCTAATATGAATGCGTATCATTAATAGGACATGTAGAGATGCTTTTCATCGTTATCATTTTATATACAAACTTTTATATAGCGTCAACACAAAAACTCGTAGAAAGATGACAAAGGACAAAACATTATTCTCTATTATTCCAGAGAACTCAGCTTTTATATCTTCCCCCATCGGAAGCTTCTCGAAAGTTCACTTATCATATGATTTCCGGATTTTAATATGATAATTGCTCAGGTTCGGTGGCTGATGCAATACTGCATCATCTTACCATAAAATGTGTAAACAAGTAAAAATTTTTTGTAGAGATAAAGTTGTGGTTAAATCTTTATTTCCTGGTAGATGGGTGAATAGTGAGTGAGTGAATAAATATTAATGTCCCACTGTTCAGCTACACGAGGGCTTTTGAGGACGGTCCGCGTAATTTTGGACCTTGGTCAAGTGACGCGGACGACACCTGAGCTGGCACCCCCTCTCCTAACTACCACACCCCACCAACGGGAAGACGTTTGAGCTCTCGACAGATTTAACGTGCATCTCTCCCCTACACGGCGGGTGTTTAGTGGTACTGGGATCGAACTCGTGACACGCCAGCCATGTTCCAATGCCTAGACCACTTGGCTACGGCGGTCACAGTAGATGGGTGAAACAGAAGAAGCCAGAACCAAGCGATGTTGCGGAAGGCCAAAGCTATCAAAAGTTTTAAAGAATTCCTCAAAAGAATTTTTAAAAAAGAATTATTAAATATGTAAAAAATTATTATATTATTTTTTGTTTAAATATTATTTTTTTTATTTTTTTTTTTTTTTTTTTTTTTTTTTTTTATTTTTATGTAATTGAAGAAATTTTATTATTCGTTTTATAAAAATAAAAATTTAAAATTTTATAGAGGTGTAGAAGTATCTATAATTTATTCTATTTATTAGAAAATAGGAGGATGTGTGATATGCGTCATATTTACCTTGTTCAAAAATTGCATCTTACAGCGGGTTCATATGATTTTTACTGGATGTTTGCGTGTTGTCGAAAAAAAAAAAAAAAAAAGAATCTGTATAAGTTTTGTTTAAGCTGTAAAAAAAAAAAAAAAAAGATTAATGATGTGTGGTTTCGATGTTGACGATCAAGGGTCGTAATCATGAACATGATCCCGTCTGACGCCATCCACCTCCGCATTGAAAAATTGACAAGTGAAGGTGTGGTGCACTTGATAGTCGTTTAACAGTCCGAGAATTGCACAGGAGTGTCACATTTCCGTAGGATCATGTAATGAAATTTTGAGAAAGGATTGAACATGCGCGAGTGTCTGCAAAGTTGTGCCGCGTCTCCTCACTGAGGATAAGCAATTCCAACGACTGGCAACATTCTGATTTTTTCCTTTTCCCAAGATCAAGAACACCTTAAAAGGACACCGTTCAGGACATTGAAACATAAAACAGAATTCGACACAGCAGCTTCAGCCATCCAAAGTCTGAGTTCCAGAAATGTTTCGAGACTGGAAACATCGTGGCAAGTGTTTACTGCAATGGAGCATATTTCGAAGGAGATTGACTCAAAACGTGTTTATGTATGTATGTTTTTGCATAATAAATTCAGTCTCGATACTTTTTGAACAGCCCTCGTATATCTGAAATTTATACACTTATCCGAAAACACAACTCACTCAAGATATTGAGATATTCAGGCCGAGGTAAACATTGCATAGGGTGGGCGTGTTTTGAATTGGAAAAAAGAACAGCGCGCACATTGAAGAAAGAAAGAAAAAGTCTGGCGTAACTAAAAAACTGAATAAAACTGAGCTTACAAAACGGAGGAAATAACGCCGCTGTACACAGAATTCTTGATCAAAGCAAATGTAATCACTTTGAAACTACAACACTGTTCAACAGTGACATCTCAAATTAGTATCACATTACCCATTCCTCTCGTCTCTGTGCTGACACGTGACAGAGAACGGCCCCGTTTCGAATCGATTCGATTAATAATTCAATTCATCGTGCAACACGCAACGGGAGGCAATCCACAACTATTTGTAGAAGGTATTTTACAGGTTGCATACACATTCTCACAACGCACGGACGCTTTTCTTTTTACTTTTATAAGGATCTCGGTTGGAAAGAAAAACGTAATGGAAGAGTTTTCTTTCGGCATCCGAAATCTATTTTTCCGGTAACGGTTTCAGACAGGTTTCAAATCCAAACCGGCGTAAGTCATAAAAGAGGGAGGATAATTGTAAAATCAATGGATTCCCGAACATTACCCACAGCAAAAAAAATGTCTCGAATGAACAGAAAAGAAAAGAGCCGATCATAAATGTCCATCAGTGAATGTTAAATTGTTTTTAACGTCATTGCTTTTGTTACAGTTCTATAATGATTTAAGTTGTTTAACTATTAGTACTACAACAAACTTTTATACTGGAAATCTTAATGGGTCGTTTTATTATTTTTCTGTGGCGCAGCTTTTTAAGTTAGTTTTGCTACACTCAGTTTATTGTGCTCGTTTTTTTTACAGCTTTATGATAAGAACGTTTATTTTCGGAAAGCATTATAAATATGACTCGATATACACAGTGTACGGGCTTAAAGTATCCAAAAGTTATGAATTATTATTACGAAACTACCCATCAGAATGTAATAAACTGTTCATCTATGGATTGGAAAACTCTCCGAGATTTTTTGGGTCTAGTCCGATTGGCTGCACATGCGCACATTTGTCGGCAATCACAGACGATAAACTTTTTACACTGATTTCATTAGTAAAGATGTGGACGCCACAGCAAAGGGTGCAGTGCGTACTTTGGTTAATGGAATTTAAATCAGTCCCGCGTGTACAGCGACGTGTTCGGACAGAATGGAATGTCGATCCTCCCACATCAAAATCCATCCACCAATGGGAAAGAACTTTAAAAAAGGCGGGAACTTTGGTATCTCAAACTGGAAAATATCCTTAAGTTTTTGTGGTAGAAGACACTGTTGATCGTGTGAGCGCCGTGATTCATTTTGTAAGAGTCCTAATAAGTCTATTAGGCAACCCAGTAACGAAATTCCACACCTTCCTCTTTTAACATCCACACCACACCAATGGGAAGATGTTTGAGCCTCAACAGATTTAACTTGCATTGGCCCCCTCTACACGGTGGGCATTCACCAGTATTTAGATCGAAATCAGGACACGCCGGCCATGAGTCCTTTACCTTGACCACTAGGCTGCTGCGGTCGCTTCTTTCCCGGAGTCGCGTATATAAATATTAAAAATATCTAATTAAATATTTTTTCGAAAATGACAAATCAAATCTAGCTTTTACAAATACGCTGTCAAAAATACTCTTTTTGTGAACATGTTATGGTTCCCTAAGGGAGATATCACAATTTCAATTGTCGGATAGTTCATTAAAATCGCGGACGAGGTAGCCTAGTGGTCAAGGTAACGGACTCGTGGCCGGCGTGTTATGAGTTCGAGTCTAGTACCGCTGAAGACACGCCGTAAAGGGGAGAGATGCGCGTTAAATCTGTCGAGAGCTCAAACGTCTTCCCGTGATGTGGTAGTTAGGAGAGGGGTGCCAGTTCAGGTGTCGTCCTCGTCACTTGACCGGGAAGGAAAATTACATGGTCCGTCACCAAAAGTCCGAAAGTAACTGAACAGTGTGACGTAAATATTCCTGCACTTTTTCATTAACATCGCACTCAATAGAAACACGAGTGCTATTGGGAATGAAACTTGTAATCTTAAGCCACAGTCAAGTGACGAGGAAGACACTTCAGCTTTTGCACTCCACTAATAGCGTTAACTGTTTATAGAAATATTAATACAGCTTCGATTAATATATATAAGATAACGGTCATATTCTAATCATTTTAAACATCATTTTTAATCTATTACCTATACTTCCTATGAAATGGCTATAAATCTATTTTTGCATTTCGACCTCATAGTCCATTTCATTTTGTTTCTCCAGAGCTGCTTTAGTTGGCTAAGTACATAAGACAAATAATTGTTGCGCGTGTTGAGGTTTTTAATACTATAGCTGCTTCTTTGCAGATCTTTTGTTAACTCCCGGGAGTACATGTATCCTAGTCTAAAAACTGTTATTTTTAACTGTTTCAGAAAGGTTACAATTACAGTTATTATTTTTGTGGGATGTGGAGCGACAAAAGCTATTATCCCATTTGAGGAAGGTCTTGGGAATTTTACAGTTAAAGAACAATGTATCTTCTTCGCCTTGACCGCAGTAAAAGATTAAAAAGTCTGTTTCTTAGGTTTTGCTCTAAAACGAATTTTAATTTCAAAACCAATCCTACTTTTTTAATATTAAAAATATTATGCATGCAAAAATATTTTTCTTTTCAGTATTTGGGTTTTTTTTTCCATGGTATATCCAACTAGGAAACAATTTCATTATCATTAATTTTTTTTATTGTATGAATGATTAATCAATAAATTTTTGAGATAACAAATTTATAACTAACTTGTTATTCTAATAATTTATAACTAATTTTTAATGAATACGCCGCACGACTTTCTGTGTTACAACTTTATATATAATCCGGTGTATAGCGAGTACTTTTAACACAAGATCAAAAATTACGGGTGAGCGTTATACGGCACATCTAAAAATGGTAGCTTTAAAAATAAAGAAAAGGGGAGAATAACGAGGATACCTTATAAAAGCTCGGCTTCATCATTTTCTTTTATATTTTTAGCATACCATAGTGAATTCTGTTCCATTTTCACCATCACTGATACTCTGATCCATAAATGTGGCCGTAGTCAATAGTGGTCAATGTAACGAACTCGTGGCAGGCGTATCATGAATTCTAGCTTAATGCCACTGAAGACCCTCCGTGCTGAGGGAGTTGATGTATGTTAAAATCTGTCGAGGCTGAAACCTAATCCAGTTGGTGTGGTGTGGAAGTTAGGGGAGAGCGGTGCCGACGTACGTGTTGTCCTCGTCGCTTGACCAAGGTTCAAAATTACGATGTCTGTCGTGGTGGAGTGAATATTAACGTCCCTTTATTCAGCTACACGAGCGCTTTGGGCGACGGACCTCAACATTTTGTACCATAGTCAAGTGACGAGGATGACACCTGAGCTGGTACCCCTCTCTTAGCTACCACACAACACCAACGAGAGGACATTTGAGCTCTCGACGTATATAACGTGCATCGTGCCCCTATACGGTGGGTCTTCAGCGGTACTAAGCTCGAACTCATGACACGACGGCCATGAGTCTGTTGCCTTGACCAATAAGTAACTGAATAGTGTGACGGTCACTCACATGTAGCTGAATAGTGTGACGTTAATATTCACTGATTCTTTCACTGATCCATAAATAAATATAATTATTTTCCTTTCCATCAAGATTTTTATATATATACTACGTTTTTTTAATGACTTTTTAATTTTGTCAAGTTTAATTTCCTTAAATTCTTTAATTATAAACTCTCAATTATTTCTAGCCTTCAAAAGTCAAATTGATTGCACATGTGCATTTCCAATTTTTTCGTTAAAAAAAAGTGTCCGGTATACACCAGAAATTATAGTAGGTTATAAGTGTTTTAAGTTTGAAATCTTTTCTAAAGCTTTCTTACTGAGTTATGTACTATCGTCTAGAGGCTTAGGATACTTCACGGACTTTATTCTTCCAGCTGCATTTTTAATCTCCAAAAATAAAAAGTAAATTTTAAAAAGTGATAAGAAGTTTATTTAATTTTATGCAGTAAAGATTCTCCACGATTCCTCCCAAATATTTTGGATCCAATCCAAATATGCAATAATGATTGGAGATAAAACAAGTACGTTGCTTCCAAATTTTTGACTTGGAAACCATTAAATATTGTTAAGTATCTGAAGTTCGTTTGATATCTGAATTATGTTTAAGAACAACGGCCAAAATAGGAGAAATGGATGAAAAAAAACAGGAAAAAATTCAATTCCGAAGAATTAATCAAATTTTATTTATGAAAAAAGGCTAATAAAAGTCACAAAATAATGTTTCAGGCTCTTAACAGAAAGCTCTATCCTGGAGCAGATCCAAATTTTTGCATAAATTTCATGCCAAGAGAAGAAATAGTGTGCAATGTAATTCAAAAGACGCCGAAACATATGCCGATTCTCAGAATATAGAAACTATTTGGAAATTTTTCTCTCAATTATTATATATGACTAGAAGATAATAAATCATAGAAAAACATAAACCATAAGGTACTAACAAAAAAATTGTGACAATTTTCTTTACAATGGTCAATAGCAATATTTATGACTTGGTAATGTTCAATTTTTTTTATCCTTCCAAAGATTCATGTTAAATAGAAATCTGGGGTAAAAAACTGTGGTGCGAAGTTAGCGGAAAACATTGCATATCAGATCATACACTCTCTTAGTTTCTCGAAAGGATTTATTAGTATGAGACCTATATTTAATACTCCTTCTCTGTATTGTTGTGACACTGAAAACCCAGCTGATTTTAAATTTGCTGAGGATCAAAGTGTTCCCGTTGGTGTGTTGAACATTGGAAAAGGGGTTGCCAACTCAGGTGTGGCTCTTTTCACTTAATCGTGGCTCAAAATTACGGTCCTTCAGCAATAGTCCTTATGTTGCTTTGCTTCAGAATGAGATTTAAATTAAAATCAGTCAATCGTGGAAAAGTTATTTCTAATGTAAAAAGTACAGTGTAATGGTGATCAGACGCTGTACTATTCCGGGCAAAAAAAAATGTTATACAATCAGTACAGTTAGTAGACACTATTGTTACCATTTTTGTGAACTTATCGCCATTCTGGCTCAAAAATTTTGATCGCCAAGATGTGTCCCAAAATAAGATCCAATGCTTTTATGCTGAACTTTAGAACTGCATCCACTGATATGAACATCTGATATGTACCTCAGCGCCCAAGGTCACGAATAATGAGATGGACACAATAGGCGTTGGTCTGCATGGGCTGTTGCGCCACAGAGTTTAGTTTAGTTTAGTACTGCATATTCAAGAAATTACTGCAATATAAATTTTCACAAAAATAACGGGTGATATTTCAATGATACGCGTGATATTCGCTATTTTTACTGTTAATGTACGAAACTTTCTTTTATACTTTTATTCTGAACTTTAAAAACTGGACATTAGATTCTGTTGCGTTACAACCCATATTTAATTTGAAAAAGAACCAGTTTTATTTTAAAAATCCTAATACCATATCTTTAGTTTGAAAAAAAATATCATACAAAAGAGAAAGTTTTATTTCTCGAATTTGGGAGTTACAAAGTCCAATTTAGGAATGCTTAATATTTTTAAATAGAAATGTTATAGTATGCAAGTTGCGCGTCATTGATAAAAATCTCTTTTTTTTATCTGAAACCTACAATAGCAAATTGTCAAATTTACTTAGATTTTAAGAAAATCTGTATTGTGTTTTTCTCTTATTTATTCTAAATTATTATTTTTTTTTCTCTTTAGTTATTTCCTGTAATTAAAATTTTCGTACTTTATTTTTAACTCAGTATAAACGAGAAGTATTCTAGAAACACATTGAAACAATCCCATCGCATCGTACTCGGACAAGGTCACGTGAATAAATACGCGTGTTCGTCTAATAGCGAGTCATTAGGGGACACCGAAACATACTCGAGTATATAAATAGACCCTCCTTGAAATATCGTCTTGTACGAAAGTGAAGGCGATCTATCGATTTTAGAAATCGATACCTCTCACTCTTTCGATAGGAAGATAACTTTTAAATTCGATAATCGATATTTACAACACTTTCTGTGCCGCTCCAATCTGTCAGGCGAGAGTTTGACTTTTCAAAAAAATTGTGAATTTTCAATCCATTTTGGAATGTAAGACATATTAAAACATTTTAGTTCGCTGAGTCACAGAAAATAAATGTATAATAGCTGTATATATACTGATAAACAAGACGCACTTTTTGATACAAACCGAAAGTGGGGAAGTATTTTTATCATTTGGGGGGGGGTGAAAATAACGTAATTGCTTTTTAATAGTGTAATCTTACTTTTAATTACATTCTATCATAATTCACGAAGATAAAATGTGACATTATTCATTTTAATGGCATTTATCTGCCAGCTCAGGACAACAAATATTAAAGGAAAATCAATTTTCTTTTGCGTTAATGATATTTACGGACAGAAAATTTTATCTTTAAATTGAATCTATTTTTTAATTTTTCCAAATTTTAATTAAATCTCTGCTTAACGAGATATGAAATTTTAAGGCATAAAATGCAACTACAGATGATGTTCGCAACATAGCGCTAGTGATATTCGAGTGGTCATGGTCATGAATGAGTGACTCTCATTACAGTAGAACCTGCTTTTGTGCGGTCCTTTTTATGCGATTTTTTCTGTGCTAAATTTTTGAATTTTTAATGCTTCCTTTCATTTTTTATTCAAAAACAGTGATATATGGAGTCTGTTACATTTTCACTTAAATTAAACTCATAACATTCTGTTTTGTAGTTGTTTAAATTCTATTTTGAGAGTGAGAGAATATTAACCTCGCACTCTTCAACTACGCGAGGGCTTTCGGCGACGGACCTCGTAATTTTGAACCATGCTCAAGTGACGAGGACGAAACCAGAGCTCTCATCCCCTCTCATAATTACCACACCACGCCAACGGGAGGACGTTTGAGCTCCCGGCAGACTTAACGTGCGTCAGTCCCCTACACGGCCTGTCTTCAGCGGTACTAGGCTCGAACTCATGATACGCCAGCCACGAGTCCGATACCTTGACCACTTGGCTACCACGACCAAATTCTATATTGAAGATAATTAATCTCAATGTTAGACAACCATAATATATATGCCCTTTTTATCTTTCTAATAATACTTATAGAGGTTCAAATTTACGAGGTCCATCGACAAAAATAACTTTGAAGTTCGACGTTAATATAACATCCTCTCTCTCTCTCTCTCTCTCTCAATCAATCATTCTTTTTCTAATAACACACAAAATGTATTCCATTTTATATTTAGAAAATTTCGCCGAATTTTTGTTCAAATTTCTTAATAAGCATTTTAGACTAAAAATGTTATTTACGGGAATTTCTTATTTAAAACTCTCTATAATTCTAATTAAACCAGCGTTTCTCAAACTGTGGGGTGCTCTCCTGGGAAGAGGGGTTACGTGGGATGCGCGAGCATATCGAAAAGTCAGAAACGAAAGATTTAAAATAATTATCAATTTACTGAAAGGAAGCAAAACAAAATACATTCTGACGCAATAAAAAATAAAATACACACCCACACTGATATAATCTACTTATAAATGTATCAGTACTGCACACACACAAAGTATTTGATAATTAATTCATCCATACTAAATTAAAAACAAGTTTAGTAATTACTAGTGACTCCCTTGGGCTTGTCATAAACAAAATTTAATACTTATCTTGATAATATGTACAGTTTATAATTAAAGTCGTATTGTAGCCTTAGCGTCAAAGTACATTATTATTGCATTCAATACATTGTTATTGTATGAGAAGGGCAAGATGAAAATTATGACTAAATATTGGATCACAAGTATTGAAAGTTTGAGAAGCACAGCATTAAGCTAATATTTTTTAATGTCGTGGATTTAAATTTCGAGAATATTTTTTAACCAATTTACTGAACGTATATAGGTATCTTTTGCACATTTCCGCCTTGCACAAATATATCGCAAATAATATAGTAAAAATATTCCATATTTTATCGATAAAATAACACCATCTGAAACCCTTAGCTTCACACAACAAATGAAAAGTATATATAAAACACTCTGTGTTTCAAGAAAAACATCCCCATCCATAAAACACCCGGGCGGGAATGTTGTCCAAGATTACGGACCACCACGTTATTCTTGCCGGTGGTCAGATCTATTCCTAATCGAAATAGTGTGGGATATTTTGCCTCGGGCTTCTAACCAATGTTGGCTAACCGTCTCCTCTCTAATAGGTTAAGAAAATAGAACACCGGTCAGTCTGGTATGTCTCTTATTCTCAAAGGACTATATTATCATTTCTTATGCTCAATGGGTAGTATAAGTAGAGACAGGCACTTTTTTATGTGTGTGTTTAATAAACAGGTAAGGTTATTCTGCATTTAATGCAATCACATAATTAAAGAAAAAAGATGGGCTCACCGCAGCTGCGTTCCAGCAAGATAATAGTTTAGAGTGCTAACATTTATAAAACATCCAGGGTCGAAAGTCCACCCTTCTCGAATCATGCTCCAATACGCCGCCCAAAATATTCTTTTGATTTTTTTGTCGATTTTCACGAACAAAAAGCAGCAAAAAATTAATTATTGAATAAATGTTGTTGTTATTGCTGTTTCTAATCTCAGAGATGTAGCGGCAGCTAGATCTCAGATCCATGATACCGTGAACTCTAGCGAAGTCAAGCACCAGTAGAGGACTTTCACAAACATCCGCCAGAGCGAGCCCCAAGCAATCCAGGATGTGCTCGGGGGATGCATTTTTCAGATTGCATTTTTTGCACAATGAAAAGACTTTGCGTCCCGAGTCAAATGCCACGTTTTTTATATTTCCACTTATGAGTCTTGAGATGGCCGTTTGATCATTTCTGTCACCTCCAAATTCTAACGCTTCACTCGGGGTCTTCCTGCTGAACCAAGGATGGGCGGGAGGGGTGAGCCAGTCTTGTCTGACTGCTCTTTTCTTTATAGAGAAAATTTCTTTATATGTTAGTGTGTAGTCCCGGTTGAGAGGCTCAGTACAACCTCTTTTAGCCAAGATGTCTGCAGCATCGTTCCCTTGGATGTTAACATGGGAGGGAATCTACTGAAAGTGGACTTCCCTTCCCTTGGCTAGATTTTTAAGATAGGTGATAATTTGTGTGCCCACGAAGTCGCATACATTGCTCCAGTCCTGTAGATAATGAATGGAGCTCCGACTGTCAGTAAGGACCCAAATGACATTAGAACTAGTGCCGTCAAGGATGGTCTTTAATCCTTCATTTATGGCAATTAATTCGCTTCTGAATACCGAGCAGTTTTCCGGGTTGCGTCTAGAAAGCTGGACTGAAAGACTTTTGATAAAAACACCACTTCCAGTGCTGTTCAAATCGTCTTTACTGCCATCTGTATAAATCAAAATGGAATCACTCGGAATGTCATCTATGACTTCCAGAGCCAATTGTCTTAGGTAATCGGATTGAATAAATAATTAGCATCAATAAAATTAATTATTCGTAACAAATACTCAATTTTATTTTACGTACTGAATGCATAGGGTTATAATCAATCGGAAAGAAAATCAACAACTATGGGAAGAGGGGTCCGGACCCGGGTACACCTTCCTTGTGTGCGCCACTGACTAAGACGTAATCACTTACTCATTTGATAAGCAAGATATGAGATACCATTGCTAGAACATACTCAATTTTCTTTTAATAATTTAAGTGAGTGGACTGTTCAACAACACGAGGCTTTTGGCGACGGACTGTGTAATTTTGAACCATGGTAGAGTGACAAGGATGACACCAGAGCTGCCACCACCCTCTCCTAACTACCACATCACACCAGCGGGAGGACGTTGGAGCTCTCGACAGATTTAACGTGCATCGTTCCCTACACGGCGAGTCTTCAATGGCACTGGGCTCTAATTCATGACACGCTAGCCATGATCCGATGCCTCGACCACTTGGCTACTGCGGCCAGTTAATAATTTCAGCGAGGGTTCTTTTTTTTTCAAATTATTTTAAATTTCTTTCGTAAGCAGCTTACTTACTATTGTGAAAATTATATATTTGACGATTAAGTTATTTTTTTCAAATTAATCAGAAAGTCTGTAATTTAAAGCAAGAGTTCGTTTTCGTGATGCAAAGTGTTTTGGGGAGATACAATTGATAAATTACGAAATTTAATTACCAAATTACTTCAACGTCAAATAAAGTTTTCACAATGTGATTCGATGAAACAAATTCTCAAACGGGAAGACCTCTTTCTATTTTTCTTTCTCGACGAACTGAAATCACACAGGAAATTTGTATAATGTTTGAATTTACATTTAGAAGCTACACAAGAGCTATTGGCTACAATTTTAAGTAATGTTTAACCCTTTCGTAGGCCATTTAATTCTCTTTTAAATTCCTCGCAATTTTTTATGTTTTATTAACAATTAAACAATAGCATTTTTGGAAATATATATTTTACCTTGCCGAATTTCATGTTTACATTTAAATGTTAGAGGTGGGAAGAATACTTCCCCAGGAATCATTCACCTTCATAAAGAAAATTAAATTTAATGGTGATTATTTGCCATGAAAAGATGAGAAGCCTGTTGCAATGAACAAGGGAACATCACTTTCTGCACACATGTGTAGTGGGTTTTCTTTTCTTTTGTCCCTTTCCTACATCGTCAATAGATGGAAACCATCTTTGGCATATAATTTCTCACACTGGCTAGCGTACATCGTACGGAACACACATCCTTGCTTAGAAGGTAGCAGGATGCCCTCTCCTTTTTCTTGAGCTCCGTCTATTAGCTAACGAGTTAATGCTATACGCCTTCGTTCAAAAGAAAAAGTGGTGCAATAGGTACTAAAGTACTAAATGTTCTTATTTTTCAAACATACAAATTGTACATGGCTTTTGTTTATGATGCAACAGCATTTTTACATTTCACTGTTAGACCTATTACTTATTATTCAAATTAGACAGTTACAAGCAAAAAATGTGCTAAAATGTATAAGAAATAAGTAAATATACTAACAATGAAAACGATATTTTCTTTTTTTTATTATCTAAATATGTTATTCAAGAATTAGATATTCTATTTTTTAAAATAGTATACAAATTGCACCTGTCTTTTATAGGATACAATAGCATTTTCGCATTCCAATCATTATTTATTATACAATATTAGATAGTGAATGCACAAAATATACATAAATATACGAAATAAGAAAGTGCAATTTTAATAAAAACAGTATTTTACTCACATTTGTAGTAGAATAGTTGAGGAATACAAATGTCACATCGAAACATGCGTCACAGGAAAACAAATCTTATACAACGTTTTCAGACTCTCAAAAGAGAAGTGCTAATTCTATTCAATCGATAGAACAATAGATGGCAGCACAAAACTAAAGCGGGAATTTGTCTTCCCATCGTTAAAATAGCAAGGCCTATATATAAGTGCTTCTCAAACTCTTAATATTTGCGACCCAATATTCAATCATAATTTTCATCGCGCCCCCCACCATGCAATAAATGTTTTTAACTTAAAAAAATATACTTTGAGGCTAAATCTATAATGCGACTTAAACCTGCGACCACCGTATATAAACGTCTCGGTCAACCAAAGCGTTTATTGCCCAGGACGTTTATATACTTATTTCCGAAGTACGATCTTTTCAGTGCACTGATATTAAAAGAAATTATTCCGAAGGCTTTGGAATGCAACAAAAAAAAAAAAAAACCTGACAGTGTTTGCAAAGGATTTTCTCATTTATTCCTTTTCTTCTCATTCCCGATACATCACATACGCACCCCTACCTGGAAAACGGTGGCATTGGGGAGTGAGTGAATATTAAAGTCACACTGATTAGCAACACGAGGGCTTTTGGTAACGGTCCGCGTAATTTTGAACCATGGTCAAGTGATGCGGACGACACCCGAGCTGGCACCCCCTCTTCTAACTACCACACCCACGGGAGGACGTTTGAGCTCTCGACAGATTTAACGTGCATGGGTCCCCTACACGGCGGGTCTTTAGTGGTACTGGGATCGAACTCATGACACGCTAGCCACGATTCGATGCCTTGACCACTTGGCTATCTAAGCCACGTGGCATTGGGGAGCAAACCACGATCTTTTTAATCGGCAGTTAAGGGATTAATTATAAACCGTACAAATTATCAAGATAAGAGTTACTTTTTGTATATGACTAGCCCATGGAGTCACTGGTAATTATTAAACTTTTCCTTAACTTAGGATTGCTAAATTAGTTATAAAATACACTGTGCAGTATTGATGCATTTATAAGTGCATTATATTAGTGTAAATATGTATTTTTTTTGTCAGAATGTATTTTGTTTGTTTACTTCAGTAAATTAATATATTTTTTTAAACAATCTTTTGTTTTTGATTTTTCAATATGCTCGCGCCCCCCATGAAGAGCTATCACACCCTCCCTAGGGAGGCGCCCCATTGTTTGAGAAACGCTGCAATAAATTATAATGAGGTTTGTGTGTGTGCTTCCCACAGGTTTGTTTTGTAACATCATGTAGATGGGAAGTAATCATCGCAAGCAGAGGCGGATTAAGGTAGTTGGAGGCCCTTGGCGGTAAAAGGTTTGAGGCCCATGGGCTTAAGAGTCGAAAAACTAAAATAGTGAAAAGAGTCGCTTACGTAAAATACTCAAAATAAAATGTACTGCTATAATAAAACCCATCGGCTGAAGAAAATCATAACTGTATATAAGAAAAATTAAAAACCTTACTTAAGAGCTTACAGTTTTGCTATACAGTTTGATTTCTCTTTGGCAAATTCATCAATTATTTTTACCATATCTATTTTGTCCAGAACATTTTATTCTGTATATAATAGGGTCATGCTTTTTCAATTTGTCTTTTCTCGCATAGTACTTCTTAAATTATTTTTTATCACGTTTTAAAACTAAAAAAAGATCATTCACCTGATACATTCGATATCGGTATTGTTAAAAATGTTTTCAAAAGTTTTTTCTAAGTTATGATTTCTCTTGTATCTAGATAAATTTCTAGTGGGGGTTTCACTGTATCTTTGTTTTCTTTTCATTTCTTGTTCCAAGGTAGTGTGGTTGGATTGTCGCTGGCCTTCTGTACTCATCAAGCGTGGGGCCCCTACTAGCCCTGGGGACCCCTGGTGACCGCCAGGTCCGACACCCGCTTAATCCGCCACTGATCGCAAGGCCAACGAAAGGGTTGAATGAGGTGGACGCTACCTGAGCTGGCAACCCACATTCAAAACTTGTACATATCACCAACATGAGGGCTCTGATTCGTGACAAATTTACTGAGCATCAAACATTCAACACAACCAATCATCATGTTGGAATATCCGATTGTTGCAATTTAAATTTAAAAGGCTTTCATTTTTTCAGGTGAAGATTAAGAGAACGCGATAATAGTTCGGCAGAATTATTTAGAGTAGCCTATTTTTAATTCACAATATGTTTTCCGAAAATAATAATACAGATATACAGTCGGACCCCGATTTAACGGACCCCTATTTAACGAATTTTTCTCTTTCCCCTATTAAAATGAAGGTGAAACCCCTATTTTTTAACGAATAGTAAGCCTAGAATTAACGAATTATTTCATTGCCTGAAAAAAAGAATTTTTATTAGTTTGTGTTACAGAAAATTGAATTTTTATATTAACATCCTTTTTGTCCGGAAAATAAAAAAAAAAGATTTTTCTCTCTTGTCAGTTGCCAGTTTTGACGATTAAAGGTGCAGAACAATATTAGACATTACAGGTGCAGATGAATCATGAGTAACCTATGGTGTGAGTTTTAAATAGGACAAGAAATTATTTTCTTATCTCCTCCAACTCTTTTCACGTAGAGGATATTTTAAGATTTTAGTGATTATATACATTTGATGACCGACTACGCACCTGAAATTCAGAAAATTGTTGATTGGTAGGAGACAACGATGATGCAGAATATGATAATGAAACTCTCATCATTTTCTAATTCTTTACATAGCCTGGAAACTGTGAAAACATACCTCATAAAGCAGGATGTAAACGAAGAAGCATTTTCTTCCTGCATTAAATCGAAAAAAAAAACCTCTTTCGAATTAGGAATCAAAAAGATTTTCAAACATCTATTAGTCAACATTTTAAAATTTCCAAATAATTGGTGCATAATAACTCATTTTTACTATTTTTAGCTGTTGAATAAAAAGTGTGTCACTCCTAACTATAGATATTTTTCGTGTCGGTGCATATTATGGGGTCTCAGGGGTGTTAACTTTCTCTAGAGGGCTGTAAATATAAACAATATTCAAATACATATAACTCTTTGAAATTAAAATTAAATAATTCGAATCTTTTACACATCATTTATAAAAGAACGGGGCTTCAGAAAAGTGTAAAATGTTTGAAATATAATGATAATTAAAAAAATTATAAGCATATGAAAATAAGAAATATTAATTAAGTTTTACGTTGCACATGCTATTTTCAAAAGTAGTAGCTTTAATTACTAGCAATAAGTTGATTTATAAAGTTAAATGTACCCTTATTACACTGTAGTAATTTTACATAAATAGAATAATAAATTAATTTTTTTTTAAAAATTATATTTTCAAATTTTTTAAAAAAAATTTCAATATTTTTCAAATACTTTGAAATGCAAAAGATATATTATTCTTAAATTACTAAGGTTTAAAGAGTATCATACTTTTTATAATTCTATTAAGTTTTATACATCAAAGAGGCTACTATTTTAGAAAATAGCGTGCGTGACGCAAGAATTACTTAATATTTATTACAAAACTATTTCTTATTTGCATATGCTTATAATTTTTAAAATTATGATTATATTTCAAACATTTTGCACTTCTTTGAAACCATTATCCTGTGTAAATAATGTGTAAAAGATTCGAATTATTTAATTTAAATTTAAAAGAAGTATACCTGTTTGAAAATTGTTTATATTTTCACCCCTCGAGACAAAATTAACACCCCTGAAACCCCTTATAGAATCCTCTGAAGGTAAGTGCAAAAAATTTGTATTTTGTTTGGACCGTGTGTAACGAAAAACCCCGATTTAATCCCGATGAATTCTTTGAATCGGGGGGTCCACGACTGTCATATATATTTCTAAAAATACAAATAAGTTACAATGTCTGAAAATCGCCGAGGCATAACACTCTGGGCGGACCCTATCTTTATGAGGCATTTCATCGCAATGATCAAGAATGGGTGGCCGAGCGGGAAATGAAACAGCTGACTCCTATTGACGGAGCTCTCCATCTTCTCCCCTGGCACAAAATCCATAAACAGTGTGCGGGGCCAATCAAACTCTTCGTATTCCTTTCCAGAATCAGGCAATTTATCACCCCTCGATCCATCACAGCTATGACACATGCTGGCGGCCAGTGAAACCAATAGTTTCCGAAGTCTTAAGACATACTGTGCGGTAATTATGTTAAGAATTACAGTTGTATAGTGGTGAAAATGTGCTTTTATAAAAAATCAAATTTTAGCATATGAATAAAAAAGTGAAATTATTTATTTTAAATTTAGAAAAAAACATGCTTTATTTTATTTTACAAAGTGGTGTCTTTATTTAAGGTGACTGACTACGTTCTAAGTTTAGATTTTTTGAAAATGTTTATAAATGGATAATATATATTTTTTTTATATATTTAGTGCCAGTTGAATTAGAAAATACGGATAAAACTGTTTTAAGAATAATATTACCGGAAAGATTTATTTAAATGCAACTTTTTGGCGAAAGAAGAAAGAAAGACCATACTTTCAAAACATTCTCCTTTACTTTTATAATACTGTTAATAATATTGTATCAATATATATAATTAAGAATTTTACATCGGGGTTGAACTAAAACTTTATTTTTAAATATAAAAATTTTAGAAGGGGATTGTGATTCATATTTTATAAAATCAAAGAGAGAGTAGAGAAATTTAATATATATATATGTAATAATCCCCATTAATTTATTCTTAAATATCTTTTAATTACTTATGGTCCATTCCTTCAGGACCCATGTTTTTGTAATAAGTTAGCCAGCCACCTAACGAGTGTATTTTGAACTACATCTATCCACCCACTCAGATCATGTGATTTGGGCTGCCTATATATACACCGAGATTTCTGGAGACCGCCCTCATCTGTCTTTGTCTTTCGTCATGTAATCGGCTGCAGCTTGGTTTATATTTTGTGTTTGTGTTTTCTTGTCAGCTTCTTGTTATATGGAACGCTATGTGTTAATGTTCAATAAATTGTATTTACTAGTTCAAGAGACTGTCTCATCAATGCCATCAAAAATAGTGATCATATTAAGGAATCCACGCCAACGACCATCGTCTTTAATATTACACACACATATATATATATAAACACCCATTATTACTTCAATGGATCGTAGTAAGTTCGAATTTTTTTGTTTTCTTATAATAAATTGGAGATTTATAATTGCCTTCATTCATAAACAAGCATTGAATGATTAAAAAAAACTTAAAAATAGAGTGAGATATGAGTCTAAATATTTAACAATCAAACACTGATTTAATTAGACACGCTAAATAAAAAAACAAAACTAAAACACACTGCACGTGGGCAGAGCATTAATTTGGTCTCTGATGCAATACTATTATTTTAGGAAAAGAAATTAATCCTTTGAAACTAAACGAGGCTATGCAGCCGAGAAGTCTTGGTCGCGCAAAATCCTGCAAGAGGTTGTTTCTGAGTCGTCAGTTATGGTCGCGGTAGCCTGGTGGTCAAGGTATCCGATCGTGGCTGGCATGTCATGAGTTCGAGCCCGGTACCACTAAACACACACCGTATAGGGGAGCGATGCCCATTTAATCTGTCGAGAGTTCAAAAGTCCTCCCGTTGGTGTGGTGAAGTAGTTAGGAGAGGGGTGCCACCTCAGGTGTCGTCCTCGTCAATTGACCATGGTTCAAAATTAGGAGGTCCGTTGCCAAAAGCCCTCTGGTAGTTGAACAGTGCGACGTGAATATTCTCTCACTGAGGCGTGAGTTTGAGTCCCTGTGCCACTAAATAATTTCTAAATAGAGACAGAGGCGGATTAAGGTAGTTGGAGGCCCCTGGAGGTAAAAGGTTTGAGGCCCATGGGCTTAAGGCGATATGGTACCCTAAAAATCATCAAACTGTCGAAAATTTTTTATTGGCTTATTTGATACCCCGACTCTTTATAAATATACCTGCGAAATTTCAAAGCTTTACCTGCATTTTTCATTAAGTAATGGAGCAATGTGTGATGCTAAACAGTAACTACCACGCCTACATTTCAGATTATCTCCTAAAAAAGAGCCTGATAAAAATGAATTAATTATATATATTTTTCTAATGCGCATCAATGAGATTGACATTATATATGCAGTAATAAATCATTTTAAGAAAGAATTGTGCAATTCATGCAAAAATTCTAGTTTGTGAGTTATTTACTGGAAGATCAAATGGATTTGGTCAAGATTTAAAGTTGCGCGTGCTTTTTATGATATTATTATGGATGAAATTAAAACTTGAAAACGGATTCTCCCAAAGCAGAAATACCAAATCTCATTTTGGAAACTCAGATAATTAAAAATCTAATTCGCAAGAACAGAAAAACTCTCCCATTTTTATATATTTGTTTTTGGTGATATATATATATCCCATGTGTGCGAGATTCAACACTTTTATTATTAAAATATTTTAAGATATTTATTTAAACAAATGCACATATACAGTTCTGAGATATTGATGTATTTTATCTATAAATTGCTATTTGATTTTGCTTTTATTCGTGTACAATATTTAACATGAGAAGGCTTTTAAAATCATGGAAATAAAAAATAAAGGCATAAACATCTTTTGTACATGTTGTGCATTAGCTCTGAGCATGGAATTAGCTTTGAAGTGTGTGTATATATTTTTCTTTATAATTATTAAGATAAAGTTTTATGAAATATTGATCTTTCATTCGTTTTTTCTATATATTCACTATGGTAGTATACTGTTTAATTGTTCTACATTTGTGCAATTTTTTTATGGTAAGTAGTTTTAAATAAGCTAATTAACATTTCATAAATGTTTCAGACTATTCGATGAATATTATATCATGCTATATTCATGGAAGAAAACTTCAAACTCATATTTCCCCATGTTGAATTTTTGTACATATACTGTTATTCAAAACCCTAAGGCTTTTTGATAATTGAAGTATGGGTTTGAAATTTTTTATACATGTTTTGAAATGTATGTTTTGTAAAACTTTGCATGGAATTAGCTCTAACATGATTAGTATTTTTTCTAAAAAATTTCAAAAACAAAATTAATGTTTTTTTGGGAATTTTCGGAAGTTCTTAACTATAAAAAATTAAAGATCAGCAGCAGAAAAAAACCCATGCACAGTTTTATGTAGTATATTATAAGGTACTTGGAAAAAAAGTTTTGAAAGAAAAGAGACATATTTAAAAAAGCCTTAGGAATTTAAAAAATGCTTAAAAAAAGCTAAAAAAATTTAAATTTTACAAACATTTTGCAACAAATTAAAATTTTGTATGTAAGTATTAATTAATATTAACCTTTATAAAATACAATTAAAACCAAATATCAAATATTAAAAATAAAAAAAATTGTGATGATGGTACCATATTGCCTTAAGAGTCGAAAAACTAAAATAGTGAAAAGAGTCAATTACTTTAAATTCTCAAAATAAAATGTACTGCAAAAAAAAAAAAAAAAAAAAAAAACTCATCGACTAAAGAAAAATCTCTCAGGGGTGTTAACTTTTCTGGTGGGCTGAAAATATAAACAATATTCAAATACATATAACTCTTTTAAATAAAAATTTAATAATTCGAATCTTTTACACATTAATAAAAAAGGAATGAGGCTTCAGAAAAGTGTAAAATGTTTAAAATATAATAATAATTTTAAAAATTATAAGCATACGAAAATAAGAAATTTTTTATAAGAAATATTAATTAAGTTTTACTGCGTGGACGCTATTTTCTAAAATAGTAGCCTTTGATGCATAAAACTTTCTAGAATTATAAAATGTATCATACACTTTAAGCCCTAGTAAATTAAGAATAAAATGTCTTTTGTATTTCAAAACATTTGAAAAATATTGAAAGTTTTTAAAAAAAATTTTAAAATATAATTTAAAAAAAATTAATTTATTATTCTATTTTTTGTAAAAAATTTACTTACAGTGTAATAAGGGTACATTTTAACTTTATAAATCAACTTATTGCTAGTAATTTAAAGCTACTACTTTTGAAAATAGCATGTGCAACGTAAAACTTAATTATTATTTCGTATAAAAAAAATTTCTTATTTTCATATGCTCATAATTTTTAAAATTCTAACCACTATACCCGGATGGGCTTCTTGTGAAATACTAAAATACAAATACAATAAAACAACGTATCGTCAGTGCATGAGTATTCCGTAAAGGAAGTTGTGTTATATACTTCAAAAATTACACTGCTAAAAGTTATTTAACTTTTTGAACAAAATCTATCTTTTTATTTCTAACCTTTTTCTTATCTCATTTTTGTTTCGCGTAATAAAATAATTAGATTCCCTTAACTTCATTCATTTTTTTTTTTACTTCCTGATTCCGCGTTCTTAAAATGATTTTATTCGATTTATTTCGAATATTTAATTAGATGCGTCATTTTCTCCCCCTGAGTCAATTCTTTTTACAAACCATTGAAAGAAAAGATAACCTCCGTAATGTGATTACGTATTTAACATCTGGAGTGGATGATTAAGAAAGTACATGAATAAAAAATTATTACATTAAGTAGATTTGATTTCTCTTGGGTGTGTGTGTGACGCGCGAATAAAGATATAGCATACAATCCAAATATTTAAATAACAGATTTGTAAAATAAACCTAACGATAATTATGGGGTCATTTAAAGAGTTGTAAAAGTTTGTATATAATGTACATATAAATATAACATAAATCAAGCTAAATGTTTAGTATAATTAGGTCAATTTAAGTACAGTAAATGAATTAAGTAAGAACTTTTTACCTAATTATATAT
Organism: Trichonephila clavata; assembly: GCA_019973975.1. Taxonomy (NCBI): domain Eukaryota; kingdom Metazoa; phylum Arthropoda; class Arachnida; order Araneae; family Nephilidae; genus Trichonephila; species Trichonephila clavata. The sequence goes on along the minus strand of BMAO01021232.1, from coordinate 6,751 downwards.
ATATATGTCGTGTTTTTCGAGTGATCATCCAGACAATATTTTTAACCGTCTTTATTCCATGAGATCATTTTGTAATCTGTCTGTAAGAGAGAGAGAGAGAGAGACGGACACGTGTTAACCATATGAATAGGCGGCCCCTCAGAAGCCATATGCTATTCAAGTACGCTTCTGATTCAAGAGGTATACTTGAGAATTTGAGCGTGACATATAGGTAATAAAAATTAATGGTAGGAGCGGCGGAGATCTTTAAAAGCTATGTGTTATATTTTCCCGAACTGGGAAATAAATTTAATACTTGAAGATGTTACGGGAAGATAAAAGTTAGAGGTGGTCTAGGGTTTAATTTTAGATCTAATTTAATTATCCTTACATTTATAGTATATAAAGAAATTGAAAATTCTTCTTTTCTTTTAAATTCATGAGTAAATTGTTTTTGTTTTTAGATTTAAAATGTCCAACGATTCTATTCTAATTAAACATATTGTGTGTGTGTGTGTGAGTACAAATTTTTTTTACATTGCATCATTTTTTAGAGAGATAGGTTACTTTTCCTTAAAGAATCTGTCATCAGAGCTTCATTTAATTATATTTATTAAAGGAAAGAAAAGAAATTACTTCAAAAGATGCGATTAAAGGTTTTTTCGATCAAAAACATAATCGAACAAATAATATTACCAAAATTATACAAAATGAGTTCTAGGCTTACTTAATATTCCTCATTTTGATTAAAATTAACATTACACAAAAAGGAAGTTAACAAGAATTAAACACTTAGAAAACGGTGTTTTTTTAATTTTTTCAAAATTCTATTGTTGTATACATTAATTAGAGATTTTGTTCCTAAAGGTGTGTAGCATATGTATTACTTCTGATTTAAACTTTTAGTAAATAACCCACTGATATACAGTTAAAATCATTTAACACGAAACTAAGGGAACTGAAATATTTTTTTGTGTTAAAAAATTTCGTTTTAAAGGATATGGCAAAAAAAAACATATATTTAACCAAAATAGCTTTATTAGAGAATATTTTATGAACATAGATATATATGCATGTATTTAATAAAAATCAATGAGACAAAAGAAATATACACAATTAATACAAAATTTAGCAATATCAAAGTCTCTTAACAGATTTCCGTTTGCTGTTTTTGATCAACAGCCTTAAGGAGCTCCATCTTCATTTCGAACGAAATAGCAGTTTACTTTCTCTCTGAATTATTTGCCATTGTGCTCGTAAAATTTTTTTTCTAAAATAAGGAAGAAAAAGAGAGGGGAAACAAAAAAAATCCTCAGATTTTTATTCACATTGTGATGTATTTATGCAGAAAAATAAATGTCAATAATATTTATATTATTTATACAAACTCGTATGCTTTTCTTAAGGATTTAATTCAACTTAATATTTCCTTGCCTCTATCCCCTCTAAAAAACATCTATCTGATTTTTTTTAAATGCTTATTTTCTCGTAATCTTAAAAAATAGCTAGGAAGAAAATGAAGAAATGTGATGAACAGGTGTATCGAATGGACTTTTTTCTAGGTGACTGAGAAAATAAATCCGGAATGTTAATTAAGTCAACAGTATTATGCAAAAAGTGTCGCTAATAATGACCTTGGAGATGATTATGTTTTATAAAAAAGACTTTTTATTATTATTAATCAATGTTAAAAAAAAAAACAATTGAGAACTGGAAATTCTCGTCGCCTGCATCGCTTATTTTAAGTGAGTTTCAATACATAATTAATGCATAGTCTTTTTAATTTCTGATATTTATTTCGAAACCAAGTATTGGGACCATTATCAAATTTTCTTTTGTGTTCTTATAAGATTTTTTTTTTTTTTTTTGCCGCCTACACTCCTTTGCTATTTATAGATAAAGAACTGGTTCGCTTCACATAGACATCTTTTCACAGTAAATAATGATATTCTAAATAATATATAAAATGGCCTGGGTAATTGATGAAATTGGACTGGGCTGTTTCGCAGTTATCTTTAAAAAACTAAGCTAGGCTCGTTTTCTTTAGAGTTTTAATGAAAAAATAAATGCTAACTCCTCAAGGTCGAAATGTTGGCGACAAGCTGTTGACATTGGCAGGGGTTCTTATTTGTTCCACTGCAGCTACACCGTGCATGCCTTAGACGACTGAGGTGAAGGAATCACTATTCAAATGCAGTCGTTAAGGGCTTTTTATTCCTTTTCTTTGTTATTTATAAGATGCAGAAGGAAGTGCTGCCACTTACCCCTTTCCTAGGGAAGAAAGTTTTTTTTCTGTTTCACTTTCTGAACGATAGAGAAGGTTATTTTTCCTGCCAATTACTGCAATTGTTATACATCTCCAGTAGCTTTGAGTGTCATTGGAACGTTTTTCCGTTGCGGGCAATCTCTTGTTGAGATGGTGAATCTAGTTGACGCGTGAGCCGTTGCTGTTTTGAATCACGAGTCGTAATTTATTGAGAATGTCTTAGATTCGCTATGAAATGAATACATAATCAACCAGTATCATTAGGCTGTGCTGCCATCTAGGGCTTAATTCCTGTGTTTAGTGTATATCAAAAATATACACAAAATAGTTATAAACCTAAGATAACTACAGTCAAGATGTGACGGGTGCTTACGCGTTTCACTAACCTTCTCAAATATACTCTTTAAATGTTTTATTTATTTCAACCAATCTCCACCGGGAGCCAAAAGCGTGATTTATGCAAATGAGATATTTTATATAAGTTTGGGTTTAGCGAGTTATAAAATAAAATGAAAGGGGGAAATGAAATGAAGAGAAAGGAATGAATTGAGAGAGTACTTTTTCTAGTGGAAACATAGTCGTCGTGAGTAAAGTTTATTGTAAAGTGTAGATAAAATTAGTTCGGGGAAGAACTGAGAGATAGCTGAGATTGAAGCCGCCCATTAAAGGAATCCAGATATTGAAGAAGCAGCTAGACGAACCTGCCATAACAAAAGGTATCAGGTTAGTTTGATTTACCCACACACACACACAAATTAAGTATAAGTGTGTAGTTATAATTGTACGCGTCGACCGCCGTAGTCTCAGTTAAGATTCCGTCGTTCATGATTATTGAATCCTTCTCATACTCCACTGTGTTTCATTGTTCTTAAAGTTGAATAGTATTTGTGTAATCTCTTAATTAAGAAAAGTCAATAAATAAGATTGATTTATTAAATAAGTAGTAATTTATTATGAATTCAACACATCTAAATTCAGGTGATAACCGAAGGGGAGTTGATAATCTTAGAGGTAGTGATAGACTACGACAAAGATACTATAAAGTTTTATTCACAGTAGTACTAAAGCAAACTTCTGGCCTTGAGAACCATGATTGCAGGTTTAAACAAAGTTATGTGGCCAACCAACCTTCCCGTGTAATTGCCAATACTCTGGGCTATAGGGAAAAAATAAGAAATTTCTAGAGAGAGAGAGAGAAGTTTTACTATTATTAAAAAATACCATAATCTATTAATATAAACGATAATTGTATAGCCTATAATAATTTAATAATTACTAGAATGTGTTAAACAAAGCTAAAACAATTAGATAAAGATTTACTCCGTGAGTACAGAACAACCATTTTCCCGGGCGCCAGAAAGGTGTCGTTGTTGCTGTTGTTGTTACTTATGCCACTTGTCTGACGTAGTCAGATCGAGGACCACGAAATTCATCAGGGCATCGGGCTATATTGTACGCCTGTCGTTAGCCGTAGCTTTGATCACCATGCAGGTGACAGTACGTTTTGGTTCGGTTCCACCCCAATTTTGAGGGAGAACACCCTGGGAGTGGTCAGGGGTTTCTTACCTCTCTTCCCCTTCCACCAACCACACGAGATGACTTGCGGCTCGACGGCTATTTAGAGAGTATCCCCATGCCGCGAAGGCACTATACATTTACAAACATCCATGTCTTCTCCGGGATTCAAACGCAGGCCCTACGGCACAGCAGCCAGCGTCATTAACCACTATACCGAATGGGTGACATCCGGTAACGTATATCAGTAACGCATAAAATTAGTAAGTTTTGATAAAATAACATTAAGTCTATATATATACATTTAAAAACTCTAACTTTTGTTATAAAATTTATAGCAAATAAAAATACAACCCAGACATATACAATTAATTTTAAATAAAATATGTTATTGTTAATTTACTTAACATGAGGCGCCATCTCTCGATTAACTGTACAACTAATTACATATTTCTTATACTAAACTGTTCGGAATATAACATTTTATAAATTTAGCAGGGTATCCATGTTCCATACAATGTTTAATTAAGTTATTAAAATTTAAATATGCATTAAATTTATCACAAACTATTACGATAAAAATAGTTGAAATACACATATATATATATATATATGTATGTATGTATGTGAGTATGTATGTATATATATAATGTAGGGAGTATTCGTTTAATGGATGTGTGTGGGGGTGGTGATGTAACCGTTTCAATTCTAATTAATCAATGCAAAGTTTATTTCAGATCGAAACAGATTTGCGCATCTACTCCACTGAAGCGTTAAAAAAACAGAGCCTTTATACAATAATATATTAACTGTATACAATATATATATATTGTATACAGTTTTGTGTGTAACTTTTTAATTTATTTTATTTCACTTTATTTAATGTTTTATTTATTACTTTCTTTTCTCCTTTCAAACAGCAGCTCGCTTTTACTCACACACACATTGATATTTTAATTATTTTCCTTTGAAACGAGAAAGGAAGAAGTCACTACATTTGGCACTATTCCAACACTACACATTTTCAGTTTCGAGAACAGTTTTAGTAATGCTTCGCTATTTCTGTTTACAACATAAGGACATTGGGAAATATAATATGAAATGCATATTTATTTAAATAATGTATTCGATATTAACAATTCAGAGCCTAATATTCTCAAACTATTTGTATACTATATCTCATTTGGAATATGTTGTAAATTAAATGTTAATTGAATAGATGGCGCTGCAAGTCATCCGAAAGATATATATACTATATACTTTTTAGCATGTAGAGTCAGTGTATATGTTACGGCCAAAGCCCGAAGTCGGCCAGTTCCGATTTGGCTGGCCAAATCGTGAGACAGCCAATATCGCCTCACAATGACCGGCCAAAGTCCGATCTTTCCTTGATTTCGGGGTTTGGCCAGCCAGTTTGCGAAATGGCATGAGGCGATCGGCCAAAGTCAGAAGAAAAAGGTCATGAGCAAATTTTGGATGTTTGAATACCGTAATGCTAATGATAATCACATTATAGCTGCCACAGAGGAGTTTTCCGACGAATCCGCCCCACTTAGGCGCCTAGGATCGTCCTTCGGCACAAAGGTAAAAGAGCTACGGGGGCTCTAGGTGGACTGTAGTCTGAAGGGAGAAGTTTTAGGGAGTAAGGATCTCACAGTACCAGAAACCTTCCGGTCTCTTATGAAAATTTCCTCTCCCTTGAAGAGAAGAAACAAACAAACAAAAAGATAATCACATTATCTACTGAACTAGTTTATTACAGAAAATTATCAGTATCATCACAACAAAATGAACTTTTATGACATTTCGAATTGAATAGCAGTTTGTTATTTTTACATCTGCAGCGATTTGTTGAGCCCTTAGTAGTGCAACTGCTTCGAATGTAACCTTGACCGCCGGTCAGCGATTGTTAAGAGCCAACGGTTCGTAATGATTTTTCCTCTGTGCCCACGGATGCCAATGTAAGTAGTTTCTCGTGCAAAATGAAAAACTCACTTCTGGAATAGAGTTTTTTGAGAACACCACGTTCTGTTCCTAGCTTGTAGAAAGCGCCCCTACCGAACAGTCTTGCTTCAGCACATCGGACATTGGGCACACGCCCCGGCCAATGTGCGATTTGGCCGAACTTCGAGCTTTGGCCGTACTGTGTTCTTGTCTTCTGTGTTGTCTACGAAATAAAACAAAATGCTAAAAAGAATGGATTGAATCATTGTATTGATATAAAATATGTTGGATATAAGCGCCTATCTGTGTCCCCTGGAATTAAGGATTAAAAAATATAACGGAATCAACAATCTTCTAATTCTGTCAATCCTATTTAAAATTTATCTGGATGGTAATGTATGAATTTGAATGTTGTTTATATAAAGGATTATTGGTTTTTTTGTGTGCTCAATTAGAAAAAAAGGCAAAGTTTAAGTGAATTCAGGGAAGGAGTAAAATTTTACTCCTTTGTAAAATACTGTTGTTGTCTCTTTGCCCCTCGACTGCGTCAGATCCAGACCCACGACCATCGTGGCAAGGGGCTAGATGTACGCCTGTCTTTAGCCGGAATCTTGAGCACCATACAGGTGACAGGGCGATTTCGCTCGATTCCACCCCAATTTTGAGGGAGATTACCTTGGAGGTCGTGGTCTCCCACCTCTTTTCCCCTTCCACAAACCTCACGAGAGAACATGCGGCTCAACGGCAATATAGAGTACCCCCTTGCTCTCAGGGATTGAAACCCAGGCCCTACAGCAGTACAGTCAGCATCTATAATCACTATACCGGATGGGCGAATTGTGAAATACTGAAATACAAATACAAATGCTAAAATACCGGATGTGAAAGAAATAATTATATTGTGTATACTGTTTATTTTTATGTTAAGGAATATCTTTAAATGATTCAAAATTATTATGCAATAAAACTAACTATCTATATGAAGGACCCCTATTCTCTATCTCTGCATGCATTTTCAAGGGAATCGAATTGTTTCAAAAATGTCCT
>BMAO01021231.1:0-82499 GCA_019973975.1 Trichonephila clavata | reverse complement strand
ATGGGAAGAAACACACTTTCGCATTTAACACATTTAAGAAAAATATATTTCTTATTAAAATTATTGATTGAAAGTGTATTAAATGGTTCCGACACAAATGCTGAAGTGGGGAGAGTATTATTTTATTCTTAGTGCAAGTTGTTATGAAGAGATTTGATTTATGCAGAAAAAATTCATTCAACAGAAAAGTATAAATTTAAGGATTAAAATTTGCATAAATTAAAAGTATTAAAACTCTCTTTAATGTTATTTTAAATTAAAAATATAATAAAATGCAGAAACCCCAGTTTTAATGTACAAGTTTCTTCATCGTATATAACAGAGGTTCCCAAACCTTTTTGTCTCATAGACCCCTTGCCATGTTTTTCGGTTTCGGGTAGACCCCTGCCTACCTAATATTAAATTTTTGCAAATTTATCAACTTAAATGTCTTTTTGATAATTGGTGCTACTACTTTCAAAAAATTAAATTTTTAACTGTAAAGAAGTATAGTTCTGCGTTTAAAACTTAAGAAGCGCATATAATGAATTAAAATTAAAACAAAATAACTGAACAAATGCTTTTAAAGAGAAGGATGAATCTGGTGTTTCAATAACAAATTTTCAATATTTAATATCAATCTTGTCAGGTTTAACCCTAACCTTCCTTTTTCGTAAGTGCCTACTTCTTTCTTTCTTTTCCTTTCTTTTTTGTTTTGAGTTTGGAAAACTCAGTGAAACTCCCCCTCACAAGGAAAAACACATTTAAAAACTTTCTAATGATATTCCATAATTTGTGACAAATATCAGGTATGTCTTTTTAAAGCCAAAATTACTGACATCCGTTTCTATAAGATCCTCATTAGGACCTATTCTAATCAGTTCCTATTGCAATATGACACTTTTTTTTTTCAAAGCGACTATTTGAAATCATTGTCTACTGCTGTATTACTAAAAAAAAAACAATCTCAAACTTAGTTTCAAAATCTGAGTAAGGGCATTTAAATGTTAAACGTAGGTTAAAATTTCCTGACAGACTGTGACAAATTAAAAAAATTCGTGACGTTCAATATTATACTTATTTAACTTAATTTTGGAAAAAAATGCTGAAATATTCCTTGTATATAAAATTTATGTTGTCACCTAGTATGGTAGTCACCTTTTATGTTGTTAAACTAACCTCACTAAATTTAGTAAACGTTAAATTGGTAAAATCTGGTTCCCACTGGATCAAATTTTTTGAAAGATTAACGCCATGATCTAGTTTAATGAGAACCTAGTTGATTACACCTCATGAGCCCCCAAATTATATTTTTTTACTCGCGTGGATCTCTTGCAGGCCGTCATAGACCCCTGGGAGTGCATATAGATAAATTTGGAAATCCATTGGTATATAATAATACTACATTTATTCTCATTTTGCTTTTTAAAAAAGATGATCACTTTTACTTTTTACCTCATAATTTTTTTTTAAAAAAAAGAAAGAAAAAAAAAACAGGAAAAAATATATATTGGTTTGCGTTTTCTTAGTCTGATATTCAATAATGTTACAGTTTACTTCTGTCTTGATCAAATCTAATACCAAAATCAAAATGTTTTTTTTTTTAAATTTTTTTAAAGTTTTATAAAGTAATAGGAGAAAAAAAATAAATTTTCTTTTGCTTATTAAAAATATTTTTCAACTTTTAACTCGCCATTTCTTTAAATCTTTATTTTTTATCCTTTATTTGCTTGTTACTATGATTCAACAAATTGGATGGTTTCTGTTCGCCAACGTTCATCACACAATTTTCTCACAAGGCAACAGCTATGAATGAGAAATCTCCCCTTTCCAACAACACAGAAACCGAAAAAGCAATAAAATCATCCCCTACAAAAGCGCTTGTAGACCTCCCGTATCTTAAAGGGGGGAAGGCATAAAACTGTGGTGCATTTTCGAAGCAGTTCCCAAAAATAAACATGAACTGTTTCGCTACCGCCAGCTTTGAAAAAGTAGACCGCTTTTGAATGAGTTTCAATTAGAGCCTCGCCCACTCAGAGGGTTAATCTGCGACAAATAATGGAAAAAGCAAGAGAGTTCAATATCGATCTTCACTATTTATTTATTGATTTTAAATCCGCATATGACAGTGTTGATTGGGATTTCTTGCTTAAAGCTCTTCAAGATCTAGGGATGCCAAATAAATACTTACAGCTTATAAAATCAACTTGGACTCGCACCCTTTCCTGCATAAAGCTGTCAGGCAATATCACGGATTACTTTGAAACTGAACATGGAGTAAGACAGGGCGATGCACTCGCCTGTCTTTTGTTTAACTTAGCTCTTGAGTGGGTCATTCGTGACTCTGGTATCAACACGAGGGCCACTATCTTTACCAAATCTGTACAAATTCTAGCCTATGCTGACGATATATTCATAATCGCAAGAACAAAAAGTGCCTTAATGGAGGCATTCAGCTCTCTCAAAGCATCTGCTGAAAAAATCCATCTTAATATTAATGCAGATAAAACTAAATACATGACTGTGACAAAAGCAGTGAGCCCTGAGGCCCTTCAAGTTGGAAATCTTAAAGTCGAACTGGTTGACAGTTTTACATATCTGGGTTCCAATGTTAACTCTTATAATGACATAGGCTTTGAACTAAAAAGAAGAATTCTTGCTGCTAATCGCTGCCTTTATGGCCTTGGAACTTTTTTAAAATCGAAATTGATAAAAAGATCTACAAAAATTATTTTGTATAAAACTATTATAAGACCTGTTCTCACCTATGGATCTGAAACCTGGATTCTAACAAAGACCCAGACAAATCAACTTGTTATTTTTGAAAGGAAAGTCCTGAGGAAGATCTTTGGGGCTGTGAATGATAACGGAATTTAAAGACACAGGTACAACTTTGAGGAAGCTGACATCGTCAACTACATCAAAATATGCCGCTTGAGAATCGTGGGACATGTCTGTCGAATGGATCCCTCATCTATGACATCAAGAATCTTTAATTATAAGCCCATCTCGAACAGACCCAGAGGGAGACCCAAGCTGAGATGGACTGATTGTGTGGAAGAAGATTTTAAAGTGCTGAAAGTGACCAATTGGAGAACTGTCGCCTTCCGGAGGACAAGATGGAGGGATGTTCTGAGGAAAGCCTTGGCCCACCCTGGGTTGTCGTGCTAAAGAAGAAGAAATCAGTGTAAAACATTACAAAAATGTTCCTCATTCAATGGGGCAGTATATGATAAAGCTTTTTAAAGATTAAAATAGAAACTAATTCAAGAAAAGGACGTTTAAAATAGTTTGCACAAGTTTCCATTTATTGTTAGTAAATTTATCAAAAGTTATTGTTTGAGTCTGCAAAAAATTCTGTAGAATTAGCTGAAAGATTCACCATTGTTCCCGAATTTCTACCGAAATTAGTTGAAGAGTATTCCTATCAGTCAGATTACTCAAGACTGTAATGTTGTGCTAAAAGAAGAGTTTTTGTTTGGAAAGTAGAAAGCTGAGATTTTTCTTTGCTAAATCCATGATAAACAAGTCTGAAACTGAAACAATTAGAATAATTTCCAATTTGCAGATGAACAAATTCAACATTTTTGGCTCCAGCAAGTATATAATAGTGTGAAGAAGAATAAGCAAGGAACTTAATCCTAAGAATTTTGTGGGAACAGTGAATCGTGGAGGTATTCTTGTGTGTGAGGAGGGATGTATGTCAGCTTCAGTATTAGGTAATTTGATATGTATTGATGGGGGTATTAGAAATTGCAAGATCTTAACAACTTGAAATTATCTGCTTAAAATTTAGGTATTGGTGACAACTTTATATTTTATCAAAGTAAGAGTCCAAGCACACTGCTTTTAATGTATGCCTCTGTTGGCTACGGTAGCCGGTGGCGTGTCATGAGTAAGAGCCTAGTACACACCACTGAAGTCCCGCCATGTGGGGGAGCGAAGCACGTAAAATCTGTCAAGAGCTCGGACATCCTCCTGTTGGTGTAGTGGGGAAGTTAGGAGAGGGAGGTTCCAGCTAAGGTGTTGTCCTCGTCACTTGACCATGGTTCAAAATTATAAGGCCCATTGCTAAAAGACCTCGAGTAGCTGAACAGTGGGACGTTAATATTCACTCACTGGTGTGTAGTTGTCCCCAGGTTTTGAAAAACCCACCTCATTCATCTAATTTAAATACTAAAGAGTATAGATTAAGAGAGCTTGAAATTAGATTAAGAAGACAAACAAAATGTGAACGAATATCAGTAATCGCTAAAGAATTGAGTATATTGATGCAGAATTTACAAAAGGAAATGGTGAATTTTTGGTGAAATTGTCGAATCGGCCACTGGTCCAGCAAATTTTGAAAAATCGCCAACTTAGCGCGTTTTTACGCCGCGATCTGACTTCTTCCTCACTGATACAAAACCACGAGGGTTACCAGATTTGGAGCAATTATCGATTTGGCGTAAAAACACTTGACGGGATAAGTGGCCGATTCGACAATTCAACCGAATTTTTTTCAAATCTATGCTAACACATTTAAAAGCTATTGTGAACACTAAAGGATATCCTACTAAGTGCTAAATTAATAAAAAAAAATACAAATAATTAAAACTATTGTGAGATTTTTAAGTTTACCAAGATTTTTATAATAGTTTTTATTTATTAATTTTTCAAAATAATAAGTCACAATTTGTTTTACAAATTGGTTTGATTATTCCATTAAGAACAAGTTGCAGATATTGCTTTAAAAGATTATAATTCTGATATATTAATTTTCATATGTTTTATAGATATTTGTAAGTGTATGATCACTTTGAGAGTCGCTAACTAAATGATGAAATATATCTTACTTACAGAATGGTGAAATTAACAACAAACTGTGCCTTATCCATAGTTTCAAGAAGTACATTGCTTGATAATCTCTTTGATTCAACAAAATTAAACCAATTTTTGAAATAAACATCTTTGTGACTTTTCTTTTGAGTAAATTTGATTATCATTCTCCTATAAAATCTTCTGAAATTGAACGGGTACTTGCATATTATTACAACCTGTTGGCGACATTATATGAAATGAAGCATATGGTTGCACACTTGATGAGTTATTAGAAGAGTTGCCGATTGCTGTGATAATACATAATTACCGTTTAATGTTTAAAATTGTAAATTAAACATTGTTATAAACATTTAGGCTTAACTTTCAGACATAGTCTTTATTGTTTCAGGTGCAGTTATACTAATAATATTTTTGATGATTGGGCTTGATTTGCTCACATTGCCTATGATAAAATATGTTGCTATGTTTTTATTTATTTTTATTTATACTTAAAATTAAATTAAAACCTTAAAATTTAACCTATTTGTTTTATTCTCTACAGTTTCCTAAAATATAATTGTTCATTTGTGGCACTGAAATTTGTCCTCAAAAAACAGCAAAACCAGTTTTGCATATTTACTAGCATTCTAATACATGTTAATGAGTCAACTACATTTATTTTTTTAAACAAAAACTGAATTTTATATGTATGACATAATAAGGTGTCATAATAGTCTTATCATTAGTAAAACTTGTGAATATTTATAACAGTTACAAATCAGGCGTGGATAGAAACTTACTTTCAGGAACCACATTTAAATTCACACACATAACTTACCTTTTAATAGTTATCAACAAAAAACAATAGCAGTTTATGAATTTTAATCCCTTATTGTAATGAGGACAATTTTCTAAAAGTGAAATATATATATATATATATTTAGATTTATGTGCGTGTTATTACTTCTACTTACATATCCTAAACTTGAAAAGACCAGTGTAAATAAGTTGATCAAACATTTAGTAAACATGAGAGCTAGTGATGCCAGCTTTCTTATAGAAATGCAAAGTGTATTCTAATGTAGAGTGATTTTTCCACCTGCCTCATGTTATAAAATGCTTTCAGTACAATGTATTTCAATATTTCTGCTTGAAATAATGTTGACTTTTTGACATTGTTTATATAGAAGTTTATTCATTTGTTTTTAAAAAATATGAAAGATTTGTATAGTATCTATTAGTAAATATGAATTGAAGCTGTCATACTTTTGTTTAAATTTATTTATAATTATGATATATTAGTTTGTAAAGGTAAAATGTAAAATTACTATTTTTATTGCAGCTGAATTTCCCAAATTGCTGTATCCTGCAATTGCATCTTTATAACGATATTTACTCTAGATAAATCTGTAGTAGAGTTTGACTGTCCCAATCTAGATACAGGTCAAAATTAATGGCAAGAACTGGGTCGACTGCGTTTAGTGACAGGCCATGGTTGCTTGGGAGAGCATTTAAATTGATCAGGAAGTTTATTATAGTACTTATTACCACCTCTATAATTTAACCATGTTAATGAACGGAAAACATCTCCAACGCTGCAAGGCACTCTACAAGATTGACTCCGAGATTGCTGGATATTGGAGTGCTAGAGAGAGCTTATGACTTTGGGCACTTTTTTCTAATGTGTTTTTTTTTTCTCTAATTTGTGTTTGTTAGTTTTTTTCTTTTGTGTTGTATTTTTAAAAAAGCATTAAAAATGAAAAAAAATTGACTGTTATTGTGCTTGTTTTTCTACTTGTTGTATTTATGTACCGGATTTAAGTGTAATCTAGAAAATTCAGTACTTGCATGTTATACTGTCGAATAATGCCAGCCAACAAAAAGTTACATCAATCACTGCCATCATTATTAATACTGTGTTCCAATGTGTATAGGGATGATTTCCACTATTGGCTGTATATCGTGGCATTTCGCAGTCTTGATTTGATGAAATTGGTTTATGTATGTAATGAAAATTGTATTGTATGTATTTATGTTTAATCCACATATTATGAAACGGTATCTAATATCAATTGTTTTTTCTAAATCAAAAACAATCAATAAATGCTACAATGTACATTCAATAATGGTAAAATTTTCCTGTACATGCTCAAATATAATAATCTTAATCATAAATTGTCTTACTTTTTATCAAGTTTATTTTAAAAATTATTAGAAGGTAAAATAAAGAAAACACATTGTATTTTTTAAATTTTTGGAAGTTAAGGTACTGAAATAAACATTTTACAAAATTTAACAGTTTGTATTACTGTTTTCAGAACATTTCTGCATTGTTATCTGTTAAAATGGTGTAAAATATGATAAATGGTATTCCAGACAAAAAAAATAATAATTTAATAAAAATTAAAATTTGAAGAAAAATTTATTCCTTTAATAATAAAAAGAAAATTGTCAAACTTAGAAGAATCAAATCTGGGCATAGTGGAAAAGTTTACGAAAGAAGTGCAGAATTTTTACCAAACATGTTTCCAATATGTTAAAGAATGGTCTAGAACTAATTCAGCATTTGAAAGATTTTTTGAGATTGAATGTTGATAATTTAACTGTAGCACTTATTGTAAAGTTCAATATGAAGGATATTTCTTGCTGCAAAATTTCTGATATATATTAGAAAATGATATATAATTAAAAAAATTCATTCAATGGAGAAATACTCATTTAGGTAAATAATTAAAAGGGATGTAAGCACACTTGAGTACTTTGTTTGAATTAATGAAATGTTTCAAATATTTATGTTGTAATTTTTTCTTCCTCCTCTTCATTATAAGAAAATTATTCACGTTAATTATACAAATATGTGAAAAAGAAACTGTTGTATAACTCATATGAATTGATCTGTTTAAAGTAATTCTCTATTCCTTAATATACATTTAAAAAATGCTAAGCCATTTTTATATATGTTTACTGAGCATTTTGTCCATGATTAACATTCATGGGTATTTTTCGTTTAAGTATTAACTACATGATTATAAACTTAATTTTTTGATTCACCATAGATTGATCTTGGAATAAATTACTAACAATTGAAATTTAAACAACTCAACCCAAGATCATAATTAAACTTTTGCTTTGCGTTAACTAAAAAAATGTTCCATCAGTTACACAACTACCACAATCTATCAATTTTATTGAACCATTTATTAATCTTATACTTTAATTTCAAACAAGAATATTCTGGAGTTCTTCTTAAAATATATATACATAATTCAAAAAATATGAAAAGTTATTGAATATATAATATATTCAAAATAATATATTATATATAATGACACATATCACACACATACATTAGAAATGTATTATATGTTTATGAAAAAAGAAAAATATTTCATGTTATTGTTACAGTAACTAAAGTATAAGAAAAATGGATTTTCCTTCAACTACAACAACGAAGATTTGTACTCCACTGAAGAGTTAATTCTTATACAGGGGTGGGCAACCTTATAGCTATGGGTGCTGTAGCGGTACCATCTATATAAGCCAGTAACTACCACCGCACCATGGTGAACATTTTGGTGTAGTGGATAAGTTACTCGGCTTCGGATCCAAAGGTACCTGGTTCTATCCTACCGGATAAGCGCGCCACTTCAGTGCTAAGCAAATCTACCAATATCATTCACTATGCCACACTTAAGGGAAAATTTGAAACAATTGAATTTCTGTGGCAATGCATACAGATTTGGAGTTTTATAATACATTAAAAGTATACAGCCTTTAAAGATATTAACAAAAATAAGCAACATAATAAAAAAATCTATATTCCTTCAACATAGATAAAAAATTCACATTATACACATAAATAGGTATCTTGTAAAAACTTTGACTAAAATAAAAAATATAAGTATTCCAGCCATATAATTAGTATACCTTCAATACAAAAAATTTTAATTACAGAAATTTCTTCACATGTATATATATATATATATGGAACCAAAAGTGGAAAGCCGAGTGCAGTTGTGATGTAATAATTTTAATGTTTTTGTGAGATATGAAGCAATTCAAGGACATGGAAAATAAAAGTAAGAAAAAAAATTAATATCAATGAGCTTAAAATCATTGTGAAAAAGTCTTCGGGATATAATCAGATCCATTGGATGGCAGTATTCATCAATACAGCATGTTATTTATAACTTTAAATATACAGAAGTTTACACAGCCAAACTTCGTTCTGGTCGTCCATCTAAACTTGCAATCAGAGAAAAATGAAGTATGATATCCGTAGTGAAAAAAAATTCGCGTTTGGAAACCCAAACAGCAACAGACATTCACGAGAAGTTCCAAAAAAAAATTTTTTGGATGTTACAAGAAATTTTTTAAAAAAAGGGCGGATACTGTAGTCGAGTGGTTCACAAAAAGTCTTATGTTTCAAAGGCCAAAAGATAGCTTTTGCAAAAGAGCATATACATAAGCCTCCAGAGTTCTGGAGAACTGTGATATTCTCCAAGAGAGCAAATTTTGTATCCTTGGCATAAAATATTGTAAATTGGTATGCAAAAAAAACCTTGTACAAGTGCTTCAAAAAGAGCATTTAGTTTAATGGCAAAGTACGGTGGCAGTGAAGTTATACTGTGGGGGTGCATGGCAAGCAATGGTGTTGGCAAGTTGGAGTATATCGAATCAATTATGAACAAATATGATTACCTTGATGTCCTAAAAACAATTTACAGGAAAGTGCCGCCAAACTCAGCCTAAGATCGTCAATTCCTTTCCAACATGACAACGATTTTAAGCATACCACTGAGATTGTGAAGCTTTGGCTCATGTCCCAAATCAATTGTATATGCCCCCGCAGTCATTTGATCTGAATCCTACAGAACACGTCAACACATCTAGCAAGGATATGCTGAAGAGATGTCAAAAGATAAGCACTGAAGAAACCACAAGACTTAATAATTCAATGCCGAAACGACTTCAGGATGTTCTCAAAAGACGGTGTTAATCCCAACCAGCTATTAAATAGCTCATCATCCTTTTTAAATAATTTTTATGGTTACTACTAAAGCAGTGAACGCAGACTGTTTCTACTTGATTTTTGTTAGTATTGCTACAAACCTGTACTTATTTTAAAAGCTATGAAAGCAAACCCAGTTTATTTTAGTTATTCTCAATACTAGAAATGAACTAAATAAAATATAATTTTTTTAAAAAAAATTTCAAATTCCAGTTTTTAAATTTTTTGTTGTTTTTTATGTAAGCAACAGTATGTGAACGTTGACTTTTTCTAGCACGTGTATATGCATTCATTATTATGTATACTCATCAGTATTTGCATCAGGTTAAAAATTTTGGAAACTAAACAAAGTTAAATA
The DNA here is from genome assembly GCA_019973975.1 of Trichonephila clavata. Taxonomy (NCBI): domain Eukaryota; kingdom Metazoa; phylum Arthropoda; class Arachnida; order Araneae; family Nephilidae; genus Trichonephila; species Trichonephila clavata. Next base: position 72,351 of record BMAO01021231.1, on the reverse strand, counting down.
ATTATGTCCCATTGATGTATAACTTAGAAAAATATCTTATAGTTTTTTATTCTTATTCAGTGTCTAGCTATAAATAGGCATTATAGATAATCATCATCCCTTTATAACAAACAGGATGATTCCAGAACTTTTTTTAGACAAATTCCTTTTTAAGGAAAAAATTGATGGAATTTAACTACTTAAAAATTATCAGTATTACTTCATTGTGTTGTACACCATAATGTATAGAAATTGTTTGTGGTAGCATTTCACTTTTAATTACTTATTTTTGAATCTAGAAATTATCCTCATATATTAGCAATCTTAATATTTACTAAATAACAGGCACATAATGATCAGATTAGATGAAAATAGGACCTAAAATACAACTCACTTTTAGAGAATCTAACGGTACTACATTTTTACCTTACATATCTCTTACATATTGTTATCTATACACATTTATATTCTTTTATTACTTTTTAAATGTACAATAATCTACTTCTATCCCTTAAAAACTATTTCCATTAAAATGTGTGTACATATTTGATTATATTTTTTAATTAAATACACATTTCAAACAAAATGCTACACACTTTCATACACAAATCTTTTATTCTCATAATCAGAAATAATGTTACCTTGATACACATGATTAAGTATGTTGTTAAAATTCTTAGGAAACAGGATACAAATGCAAAGAAGCAATTCATTATTTTACGATTATTGCATTAAAACATTAGCTAAATACAATTTACAATTACTTTAATCTCTCTCTCTCTCATTCAATTTATCATACATACAGTTTTACAAAAATGGACAAATTATTCCAAATGAATTTTGTTTCTGAGGATTTTTTCCCAACCATATGATTATTGTGACAGGGAATAACTCATTATTTCAAACCACATAATTAATTTCTAACAAAACTTTAATTTCTACACTATTGCGAATTCTTTTAATTTAAATTGTATTGTAAGAACTACTTTTTCTTCCCGGAGAGATTAACTTCTTCTCTCTTTTCATAAATGTTTAACTTAATCATTGCAAGGAATGTTTTCTTCTCAGTTTTCTGGAAGGTTCTATTAGCGAAAAATCCCTTATAACTGACAAATTTTCCCCTCTTAAAAACTGAATAATTTACCTTAGCCCACCCAGCTCTAAAATGGACTAGTCCATTTTTTGCAGTTTACAGCCTCTAGTCAACCTTCTTAACTGTGGTGGCGCCATCTATCCACCAAAAATGCAACCAAAGCCGTCACATAGTGACGCAATCTTCAAGCTGTCACGCACTAATGACACAGCAGCTAACACACTCGGTATAACAACTACATCGTTTGTTCGCCTAACCACCAACTCACTGGTAGGGGAATGTGTAGCGATACCATCTATATAAGCCAGTAACAACCTCCACACCATGGTGATCATTTTGGTGTAGTGGTTAAGTTACTCGACTTCGGATCCAAAGGTCCTGGGTTCTATCCCAGCGGTTAAATGCGCCACTTCACCATTTTATTGAACGGCTGTACTACAACAGGTGTTCGAAAGTAAGACCAGAAATCGTCTGGCAGACCTGTATGGAATTTTTAAGTTCTAGAAGATTTCTCCAGGTTGTCTTGTGGTAGATGGACCAATACTGTTGGAAATCGTCATTTGCGATCAATTTCCCGAGGTAGCAGAATGAACTCATATCCAAACGAGTATGCAGCTTACATGCTGATAGTGTATGGAGATGCGATTAAAACGGGCACGCCGCTAGGCTACTTTACTCAAACAGTCGTGTTTCACATCACATGACCTTTGCAAGTGTGAATAAAATAAATTTGGTGACCATGAGTCTGGTTCTGGTCACATGAAGGGTTTGGCGTACGAGACGCCAGTCCCTTCAGTTGAAGATCTCATCGGTGGAATATCTGTAATTGCTGGGAGGATACGGACATGCCAGGAATCTTCGAGAACTTAAGTAATTCCACGCAGCACCACTGTCAGGCCTGCGAGATGACTGTTTGTCCTAATTTCGAAAACCAGTTGTTGTACAACCTTTCACGTATATATTAATGCTTCGTTGTTTCTGTTCTTTTTCTCAACTTCTTTGCATCATAGCTCGCAACCATAGCATTTGCGACCCTGCATTCCAACGTGGTTCCGAATCGCATCTGTACTCCCTACACACCTAAGTTTGTGGGTCTGGTAGAGAATCCCCCTGCACATGCTCGTGTAGTCTTCGTCACTTCACTTTAACTCAAATGTAAAAGGTCCATCACTATTAGCATCGTGCGACATTAATCAATCAATCTAACTTATATATACAGGTGTTAAATTCGACAGGCAAATTCAGAAGGGTGATAGTAGGCAGCATAGGGACAAAAAATCATCATAGAAGTTGGGGTCACAAATACCGTTTAGTCGGTGAAAATTGCAATAATAGTACATGTCGGTAGGGCAATGATACAGACGAGAAGACTGGACAAACGAGTGTGGGGATTTGGAACGTCGTAATAGAGTTTAAGAAACCTGCGCGAATGCATATTACCTACTTCTATCGGAGGCAGAAAATACCGATCCCAGTGCAACAGAACGTGTGGCTCATGTACAATTGTGCAACAGCACATTTTTTAATGACCGTGCGTACCCTACCATCTCCATGCTCACATATTCCGGGAAGAGGATTAGACGGGGTGGACCTGTTGATTTGCCTCCCTGCTTCCCGGACCTCAATCTCTTGTATTTCTTCTTCTGCAGTCATTTTAAATCAGTTTTGCATGAGACGCCGATGGATACAGCTGAGGATGTCAAGGTACGGATGTTCTTATCAGCAGTTGCCATCGACTGCTCACCGGATTTTTTGTCAGCATAGTAGATAATCCTCCATCCGTCGATGTCGACTGTGCTAGGACCTACGTGGCCGAAATTTCGAAAACTTCTCGTGAAATTCACTTGTTGTTTCTCGTCTTGCCACTCGTCTTCACACTCTTCGTAATTGATTTTCGGAATTACTCTGAGTAAACGTAGTTTGCGACCCCATGTCTTATGGTGATTTGTCGTTTCCATTCCACTTACTATCTCTACCCTAAACTTATCAGGTCGAAATCGGCAGCACTCATAAGAAAACCACTTTCCAAAATCCTTACTCTTTCCGCCCATCCGGTATAGTGATTAGTGAAACGGACTGCTGTGATGTAGGGACTGGGTTCGAATCCCGGAGAAGGCATGGATGTTTGTGTTGTAATCCTTTTCTTTGTGATGTGTGTTTCACACTTACTTCTATGTAAGCCCCGTAAGATATTTTGTAGTGCAGGGGGTTATATGCAAGAGTTCTAAAAAATTTTAACGATTTCAGCTTATATTAACATACATAAATTCTGTAATTCGGTATATACATAGAGAATGACAATAAAATGACCAGTATTACCACGAATTTTAAAGGAACTGTAAGAATAAAATCTTTTCAAGAAATTTATTTCCATGGCAGCTAATACAAGTGAATTATTTCAATTACGAGCAACTTATAAGTGTATTAAAATAGGAATATACACTCTCCGTGGGAATAAGAAAGACAAATTCCAGCCTCTGGGAACATTTGGTCAAGTGACGAGGGAGACACAGGAGCTGGGAACCTATTAACCAATCACTACTATTAATAAACATCAAAAACCCATTCAAAAAGTAACAATTTCAACCCATTCAAATTGAAAGTCTGATAATTTACTGAAATTTAAAAGGAGAGGTGTCTGTTCTGAGGATTCGAAATTATCCAGTTCTCTCATTTCAGAAAAAACATACATTACATTTTCTGTTTTACATCTTTATAAGCAAGTACTAATTTAGAACGATAGCTAAAAATTTCATCAGGTCTTTTAAAATATTGTACTTAAACTCATCAAATGCCCCCCTCTAAAGGCAAACCATATTTAACTGCAGATTTAGTAATAAAATTATTGATATCATTATTAATTATTTTTAACAATATTTTTGTTGTTAGAAATTACTAATCTAAAACTAGTGCCTTTACTCATGATATCTTCTTAAATTCTGTCCTTGATTATATTTAAATTGCCTGTGACTACATGTTTATGATACCTATCAATAAATTCATGATAGTTCTTACATTTACAGTCATCTATGTCAAGAGAAGGTGAGGTATTATAGTAATTAAAAATAAATCTGCCCATCGTTTTATTATATCTAAAAGCGAATTTTGTATAAATAATGTAAATAATTTGTATTTGGATGTACAATGCCTTTATATTACTCTATGCTATATTTATTTAATGATAAAATTGTAATATTCACAAGCAACGCCGTCCCTAACGTTATAATGGCGATTCAATGGGAACTGGGCGAAATATTGGCGATAGAGCCACGTTGGCATCATTTTTGGCGCTTAATTTGGTGACATTGGCGACCATGTTGGCGAGTTCGGGACTCTCTGGATTCTTCTAGAAATCAGTAGAAAAATCCAATAATTTCACGATCTGGGGCGCGAGCGCATCTTTCCAGAAATTTCGGCCCCTGCTATAAATAGAGCGATACTCGCCGCAACAGGCAGTCTGGTTTTCACCCAGCGAGTAGCGAGTCTGGTTTCTCAACCAGCGAGTAGTGAACTTGCCTTCATCGTGATTAGCTCGGCTGTGCTTGTGAATAAGCTCATAAATGCGTGTATTTTTAGACACTGATAATTGATAAGTGCTGATGAAGGTGTGAAATCCTTCTGATATTTATTCTGCGAATTTGTTGTTGAAACCAGTATTTTTAAGGATTGATTTACGAAAATAAATACTCATCGCTCTTAAAGAACTGTCTTGTTATTTACGACTGATTTTGCATAAAATCCTCGAACCCCGATCTACGTAACAATTGATATTAATGGAATTAAAAAGATCTTCAAAGTCATAACTATGAACTGAATATTTTATTTTTTTAAAAATCTATAATTCCTTTACTATTTTTAATTATAGCTTTATTACATTGCTTATTGATAAATTCTTGTATAATATTATGCAGCAATTTACCTGCAGCAGTGATATAAGTTTTAAAACCATTTGTTACTGTTCTAAATTTAACAGGATTTTTATGAAATTTAGGTGTTAAAAATATATATGGAAACTTAATCTTATGAATGGGAACACCCAATTTTCTATATATAGCAGTAATTCGATTAGTAATTTCTTTATCTGACAAGTCCAATCTTGTAAAAGATTCATTGTTTAAAAAGTGTTCATTAATCATATTATTATAAAATTATTTACAAATTATAGTATAATTACCAGGCACTTTATCTATGTAAACAATGATAAAATTCTTTTGTAAGTCATAAATTTTCTGTTTTGCATCTTTATAAGCAAGTACTGATTTAGAACGATAGTTAAATTTCATCAGGTCATTTAAAATATTGTACTTAAACTCATCAAATGCCCCTCTAAAGGCAAACCATATTTAACTGCAGATTTAGTAATAAAATTATTGATATCATTATTAATTATTTTTAACGGTATTACTGTTGTTAGAAATTACTAATCTAAAACTAGTGCCTTTACTCATGATATCTTCTTAAATTCTGTCCTTGATTATATTTAAATTGCCTGTGACTACTTGTTTGTGGTGGTGGTGGGACTCAACCCCATCTGGTCTAGTGAAACTAGACCAGATCCATGAGTCCATTTATCTTCAAAAAGTCTAAGAACAGCAGAGGAGAAGCAACAGCCTCCTCACATGAAAACCCCACAAATTGCAGAATGTGCTGGGGAGAAAAAGGACTGATTTCACATTTGGTGCAAATTGGGTAGCTTCTTTTACCACCTTCAAAATTCATGCACCTCAGGTGACCAGTCGAAAATCGCGAGAATGCCGTCTGATACGATCTGGAACCCTTGAATGATATGGCGAATCCTGGATATCTTTGAAATTACCATGGGTGTACAGGATGGACAACCCAGGTTCTACTTATCAATTCTTTAGCCCTGGAGTAGATCTCGGTGGACGTAAGGGCCATGTGGTCTTCCGGGTCCACATGATCACTGGCAGCTGCTTTCGCAAGTTCATCCGCTTCTTCGTTCCCGGGCAGGCCTACATGAGAAGGGAACCATTGTAGATGGATAAGGTGCCAAACCGAAAGCTGCTTAAAAAGGTGCAGAATACTCCTGCTAGTGCTGTCACCGATAGATAGCCAATTCGATAAAAGTTGAATGGAAGATTGGCTGTCTATCAGGATCCAAATTTCAGAAAAAGCTTGGCCTGGTATGTTACTAATCATTTAAAGACCACACAGGATAGCTATTAGCTCCGTTCTGAAGACAGAAGCGTGATCAGCATTTCTTCTCTGAATTTTGGTGATGCGGCCAGGTAGTTCAATCAAAACTCCACTGCCGGTAGTGTTTGTTTCTCCCTTACTATCATCAGTATAGATCTTCACTGCAGCCAGTGGAATACCATCAATCACCTCCAGAGCCAATTGTTTTAGAAGTTCGGGGTGGTCAGGCAATTTATTGACATTGGTACTTAAATTAGTATGGAACGTGACTCCCGGGAGTCCAAGGACAGGATTGATAATGGATGTCAGGCAGTGGTGCTCCACTTTAAAACTCAGGTATTGTGCAAGTGCTTGGGAGAAGGGGCTTTTACGTTTCAATCTTTGATTATCTGTTTAATTTTTTAAATATTGAGAGGTTCGGTGTTGATCACCATAACTGAGCAGTTTGTTGAAATACTTGGTCAAGCAATAACTTCTCATATCTAAAGGCTGAAGGTCGCACTCATATAGAGCTAAGTTATTAGGACAGCTGTGTTACGAAGACCTGCGATGATTCGAGCAGCACTCAGCTGTATTCTTTCAAGAGTTTCTTAAGGTTAGAATCAGAGGCACTAAAGAAAATGGAAGTACCAAACTCCAAAACAGGCCTGACCAAGGCAGTATAGGTAATTTTCAGAGTAGAGGCATCTGCACCCCAATCACGTCCAGAGATATATTTCAATATATTCAGACGTTTTCTACTTTTACTAACCAAGTCCTCTATATGCCGATTGCAAAGAATCTCTTGGTCTAAGGTAAAACCTAGATATTGAGGATGTTTTATGTATGAGAGTTTTTGATCCTTTATAAAACAGTTGGTTGATATTTATATAGATGTCTATTGGTGAAGAAACTGGTCACGGACTTCGTGAGATTAAAGGATAATTTGTGGTCAGTCACAAAGTCATCAACTCTGCTTAGGCAATGGGATAGATTAACCTCAATAGAAGGTACGTCATGACTCCAGTACCAAAGGACAATATCATCTGCAAATAAACCAATACTGCTACTCTCAGTAATCATCTTTTCCACACTCCAGCCAAAAACATAGATAAGAGCGTAGGACTGAGTACTGATGCTTGTGGAACTCCTTGGCTGAGTTTAAAGTCCTTGGAAAGAGTTTTATTATACTTAACTCGAATAACTCTAGATTTCAAAAAATCTGAGATCCATGGCAGAACTCTCCCTTTTATACCAAACATATTAAACATTTTAAGAATGAACTTGTTTCTCCATACCGTATCAAAAGCTTTAGATAAGTCTAAAAATGCTGCTGCTGCTGTATGATTGGTTGGCTTTAAATTTTGGGCATCTCTGACAGATTGACAAAAGTACAGAATCTGATCTTCTATACTATGTCCTCTCCTAAATCCATATTGTTCCCGTGGAAGCAGATTATTGCTGTCTAGAAAGTAGGTGAGTCTTCTTAGCATCATTCTTTCCATGATTTTACATGGTATACTTGTCAAAGCAATCGGCCGATAACTCTCAGGGGAACTAAGTACCTTGCCCGGTTTCCTAATGGGGATGATAGTGGCTCTTTACCACTCGTGAGGCAATCGGCCACTTTTCCAAGATTGATTAAATATATCCAGCAGACTTTGAGTGCCGCTCGGACCAAGATGAGCAATCATAATCCCGTGAATGTTATCTGGTCCCGGTGATTTCTTCGGATCGAGAGCATTTAAGGCTAAGAGTAATTCTTGCATAGAGAAGTCGGCCAAGAAGACTGGATCACCAAGATTTGAGCTACGACATTTGTGTATAGCCAATTTTGTCTGTCTTTCAGTATGTTTGTCAGCTTTGTTAAAAGTCAGTTAAGTTTGTTAATTTTCTGATAATGGCTACCTAGGATATTTGCAGTAGCTCTCTCATCATATGGAGGGAAGCCATCCACAGTCAAAATGGGGTGGCAGACCTCCACTTGAGGTCGATCTATATTCAGAGATTTGGCAATAGCCCATAATTTGGAGTTATTGGTTCTAGCATCAATTTTACTGCAGATCTCGTGCCATGATGCTCGCTTTTTTGCTGCATACAGACGTTTAATTTCTGCATTAGTTTTGTTAAATTCAACTCGGATACTGTCGCTGTTGATATGCTTGAGTTTTTGAAACAATCTGTCTCTTCTGTCAACTAAAGGCCGTAGACAAGGGTCATTGTGCAAGTAGGTAGCTTTAAAACGCTTGAAATTTCCCCTAGGGATGGTTTTCTTTGCATTACGAATTACAACTTCCTTGAAATTGAGCCAGTTTTCGTTGAGTTGATAAGAAAACGGGAGTGAGGTAAAGTCTTTTTCTGTAAGTTTAGCAAATGCTTGCCAATCAGCTTTACCGAAATTCCAAAACATTTCTCTTGTAAGAATGCTCTTCTGGGATTTTTCCAGTTCAATTTTGATGGGGAGATGATCACTTCCTATGTTTTCCAGGAGGGACCAGTGACAGAAAGGGAAGATACCCGCACTAGCAAGAGCAATATCAAGGGCTTCTGCAGTATTGTAACTAAAGGAGTGGTGCGTTGGGGAGCCATCATTGAGGAAGAAGAGAGCTCTGTCATCAGCTGCATTAAGGAGATCACAGCCTCTACTGTTATTCGCAGAACATCCCCATAATGTATGCTTAGCATTGAGGTCTCCGATGAAAAGACTTGATACATTGGCTGCTGCTAGATCTAAGAAAGAATCAGGCAAACAACCCTGATTTGGAGGGTGATACATATTAAACACATTCAATTTATGTTTTCCCCAGAAAATAGAGACACCCTGAATTTCTAGATCTGTGCTTGTGTGTGGTATAATGATATTTTGATATTTTACATCTCTAATTAAAAGTGCAAGACCACCACCACCTCCAGTGGGTCTGTCCAATCGATTTATGTGGAATCCTTTGATGTTCAATTTAATTTGTTCTTTTAACTTGGTTTCCTGGATTGCAATAATCTGGGCATTATGAATATCGGTGAGTTCTAGAAGCTGGTCCAATTTCACCTTCATAGCATAGGTAGACAATCCATTCATATTGGCCTGAAGTATTCTCATCGATTTAATTTTACTACGTGGAGACCGTAACTTACTTTTCGCTCTGAGCCCTCTGCCCTAAACTCAGAACCCGCCCCTTATTAACCTGCGCGAAGGACGATGCAGTATGATTAGCAATAGAATCAAGGTTCATGGTAAAGGGGGTAATTTGACAGCTTCTGTTGGTCCGAAAACCTGGAGCAACTTGGCAAGATGTTAGCATCATAAGTAGAAGACTGACATCGCTCCCTTCACCTGCAGACCTTAGCTGAGCATAGTGGAATGGCCTTCACGCCAGGAGATTACTCTCCCGACGTACATCGCCCGTTCCGCCCAGGAACACCCCCTCGCCGGCTAAAAAGCAAACTTTCAGGCGACTGCAGGACATGTTTGTGATACCTATCAATAAATTCATGAAAGTTCTTACATTTACAGTCATCTATGTCAAGAGAAGGTGAGGTATTATTGTAATTAAAAATAAATCTGCCCATCGTTTTATTATATCTAAAAGCGAATTTTGTATAAATAATGTAAATAATTTGTATTTGGATGTACAATGCCTTTATATTACTCTATGCTATATTTATTTAATGATAAAATTGTAATATTCACAAGCAACGCCGTCCCTAACGTTATAATGGCGATTCAATGGGAACTGGGCGAAATATTGGCGATAGAGCCACGTTGGCATCATTTTTGGCGCTTAATTTGGTAACATTGGCGACCATGTTGGCGAGATCGGGACTCTCTGGATTCTTCTAGAAATCAGTAGAGAAATCCAATAATTTCACGATCTGTGGCGCGAGCGCATCTTTCCAGAAATTTCGGCTCCTGCTATAAATAGAGCGATACTCGCCGCAACAGGCAGTCTGGTTTTCACCCAGCGAGTAGCGAGTCTGGTTTCTCAACCAGCGAGTAGTGAACTTGCCTTCATCGTGATTAGCTCGGCTGTGCTTGTGAATAAGCTCATAAATACATGTATTTTTAGACACTGATAATTGATAAGTGCTGATGAAGGTGTGAAATCCTTCTGATATTTATTCTGCGAATTTGTTGTTGAATCCAGTATTTTTAAGGATTGATTTACGAAAATAAATACTCATCGCTCTTAAAGAAATGTCTTGTTATTTACGACTGATTTTGCATAAAATCCTCGAACCCCGATCTACGTAACAATTGATATTAATGGAATTAAAAAGATCTTCAAAGTCATAACTATGAACTGAATATTTTATTTTTTTAAAAATCTATAATTCCTTTACTATTTTTAATTATAGCTTTATTACATTGCTTATTGATAAATTCTTGTATAATATTATGCAGCAATTTACCTGCAGCAGTGATATAAGTTTTAAAACCATTTGTTACTGTTCTAAATTTAACAGGATTTTTATGAAATTTAGGTGTTAAAAATATATATGGAAACTTAATCTTATGAATGGGAACACCCAATTTTCTATATATAGCAGTAATTCGATTAGTAATTTCTTTATCTGACAAGTCCAATCTTGTAAAAGATTCATTGTTTAAAAAGTGTTCATTAATCATATTATTATAAAATTATTTACAAATTATAGCATAATTACCAGGCACTTTATGTAAACAATGATAAAATTCTTTTGTAAGTCATAAATTTTCTGTTTTACATCTTTATAAGCAAGTACTAATTTAGAACGATAGTTAAATTTCATCAGGTCTTTTAAAATATTGTACTTAAACTCATCAAATGCCCCTCTAAAGGCAAACCATATTTAACTGCAGATTTAGTAATAAAATTATTGATATCATTATTAATTATTTTTAACGGTATTTTTGTTGTTAGAAATTACTAATCTAAAACTAGTGCCTTTACTCATGATATCTTCTTAAATTCTGTCCTTGATTATATTTAAATTGCCTGTGACTACATGTTTGTGGTGGTGGTGGGACTCAACCCCATCTGGTCTAGTGAAACTAGACCAGATCCATGAGTCCATTTATCTTCAAAAAGTCTAAGAACAGCAGAGGAGAAGCAACAGCCTCCTCACATGAAAACCCACAAATTGCAGAGTGTGCTGGGGAGAAAAAGGACTGATTTCAAATTTGGTGCAAATTGGGTAGCTTCTTTTACTACCTTCAAAATTCATGCACCTCAGGTGACCAGTCGAAAATCGCGGGAATGCCGTCTGATACGATCTGGAACCCTTGAATGATATGGCTAATCCAGGATATCTTTGAAATTACCATGGGTGTACAGGATGGACAACCCAGGTTCTACTTATCAATTCTTTAGCCCTGGAGTAGATCTCGGTGGACGTAAGGGCCATGTGGTCTTCCGGGTCCACATGATCACTGGCAGCTGCTTTCGCACGTTCTACCGCTTTATCGTTCCCGGGCAGGCCTACATGAGAAGGGATCCATTGTAGATGGATAGGGTGCCGATCTGAAAGCTGTTTAAAAAGGTGCAGAATACTCCTGCTGGTGCTGTCACCGATGGATAGCCAATTCGATAAATGTTGAATGGAAGATCGGCTGTCTGTCAGGATCCAAATTTCAGAAAAAGCTTGGCCTGGTATGTTATTAATCAATGAAAGACCACACAGGATAGCTATTAGCTCCGTTCTGAAGACAGAAGCGTGATCAGCATTTCTTCTCTGAATTTTGGTGATGCGGCCAGGTAGTTCAATCAATACTCCACTGCCAGTGGTGTTTGTTTCTCCCTTACTGCCATCAGTATAGATCTTCACTGCGTGACACACCATAAAGCACTCATTATTTAAGATTTCATCCAACAATACAATTTCCTTTTTATTAAGACCAAACATTAAGTATTCGATCTGCTTAATATTAAAGTTTATTTCAAAATCATCTATATAATAACTTAAATATTATCAATATACATATATATATACATATATATATATATTATATATATATATATATATGAAATAGACGTGGCCGTTGAAAGGTATTTCTTTATATGGGATTGATGAGGCAGTTCTCTGATTAATTAAAACTGTTTTATTATACATCTTGAACACCTAAAGACAAAGACGACACAATACACTAACGCAAACCAAACTGCAGCCGGCTACATGTTGAAGCAAATACAAAACCGAAATATAAGTTGAATTGTTGACGGAGTACCTGCTTCCCGCATGGAAGCTCAAACTCCAATCATTAGAAAATAGGGGGGTTCATTACATGGGTTCATCTTTACCTTAGCCCTTTGCTGCATTAAATGTGTGAATTAGAAAAGTGAAAGAGGGAACGGTCTCCAGGAATCTCAGTTTTCTTTGCGGCTCAAATCACATGATCTGATTGGCTAGCTAGATGTAGTTTAAAATACTCTCGTTAGTTGCCTGGCTAACTTATTACTAAAACGTTGGTCCTGAAGGGATGGACCATAGTTAATTAAAAGATATTTAAAAGGATTACATTACTCTGGCATTATTACATATATATATACTGGATTTTATTGTAAGCAAATTAAGGTGTCACACCAAGGTTGACCAGATAGTAATAGTCTACTTAATATCTGTCTTCACTTTTATGAAAATGAAAATATAGACAATAAATCAAATTATATTTTTGGATACTCAGATGATTTTTTTATTTTTATAATACTTTTAGTATTTATTTTTAGTTCGTATATATAAAGAGTATTTAAAATTCATTATAGAATCAATTGTGATATACAAGGACCCTATAAAGCAAGCTTAACCCTACTTCAGAGTCTTGAGTCAGTGATAGCTCTAGAAAGCATAATTTTTTTTTTATTTTTCATTTTGTGTTCAATTGATTTTTTATATGTTGACTTATATTTTGGTTTGTTGTTTTTGGTTATCAAATGCATTATTTATCCATTCTTTGCGACTTAATCATCACTCGATCGCCGGAAATATAATACCTGCAAACCAGATATTTGAATGGCATGTTTCTTTTGCTGAGTATAAGTTCTATTTAAAAGGATTTCTCGTGGAAATCGACTTCCAAGAGGGAATGCAGAGGTGCTAAAAAAATTACTGTTTAAGAATATTATAGTTACAGACTTGAAATATGACAAATATGTTACTTTTATTGAGTAGAGATTCTTTACAAATGTGATAGGAGTGTAAAAGACAAATATATTTCCGTTTTAGAAATTCGATTCCTGTTCTTATCAGATCAAGAAGTGAGGGCTATAAGAATATCTTTAAATAAAATCGAAAGTTAAGTGTTAAAACTTAGACATTAGTAACGTTACAAAATAATATATAGTCATGTGAAATCGCGAAATTACTCTCAAAGCAGAAATGTAACGGCCAGAGGAAAAAAACTATTCAAAGAATTGAATCTAAGAAAAGAAAACTGTATACTTGAAAAGCTGAATAAAATGCATTATTTTTATGTATGAACCTATTTTTATTTTTCCATTTATATATATTTTTAGGTATATGTCTATTTTATATTCATAAGTGTATAAACATCTAAACATATTTTATAGTAGTTTTGTAAACAGTCATTGTGCAAAGGGTGAATTTTTGTTTATTACTTTGAATGATACCAACAAAGCATTAAAAAATATGTAATACACACTTGTAATAAATGCCTTGTAGAAGAATACTGTTGCAAAAAAATATTAAAAACTTTTGGGCAAAGAATAGTATAACTGGAATACAAACATACATATGTCTATATATACCAAAAATATACACAAAATAGTTATAAACCTAAGATAACTATAGTCATGATAGTATAAAGTCTTAGCCACAGTAGCATCATAAACTCCTGGCCTTAGGAACCAGGATTGCAGGTTTAAACAAAGTTTTTCGGCCAGCCAACCTTCACCTGTATTTGCCAATACTCTGGCCCATAGGGAAAGTAAGAAATGTCTAGAGAAGTTTAACTATTATTACAAATAAACCATGATCTATTAATGATAATTATATAGCATATAATAATTGTGTTGAAATCAAAGCAAAACAATTAGATAAAGACTTACCACGTGGGTACAGCAATAACCATTTTCCCGGGTGACAGAAAGGTGAATTTCAGTAACGCATAAAATTAGTAAGTTTTGATAAAATAACATAAAGTCTATATATATACATTTAAAAACTCTAAATTATGTTTTAAAATTTATAGAAAATAAAAGTAAAACCCAGACATATACAGTTAATTTTAAATAAAATATAAAAAATACCAAAAATAATTAGATCATCTATGTATCTAAAAATGCAATAATCATTATTAATAATATATTTATATTCGTAAAAGTGTAAATATAAATTAGCCAAACTATTACCAGTATCACCTTTAGTTTGTTTGTACAAAAAAACCATTAAAATTAATGTAGTTTTCTTTTAAGACTAAGTCTATGAGAGTTCTAAATTTTTGCAAGTTAATATTAAGGTTATAATTACTTTGATTTTCTATAATTACCTTAATAATATCATTGATATCAATGGAATTAAAAAGATCTTCAAAGTCATAACTATATACCGAATAAATATTTTTATTTTTAAAAAATTTCTAATATCTTTACTATTTCTAGTTATAGCTTTATTACATTGCTTATTGATAAAGTTTTGTATAATATGCAGCATTTTACCTGCAGTAGTGATATATGTTTTAAAACCATTTGTCACTGTTCTAAATTTAACAGGATTTTTATGGAATTTAGGTGTTAAAAATATGTATGGAAACTTAATCTTATGAATGGAAACACCCAGTTTTCTATGTATAGCAATAATTCAATTATTAATTTCTTTATGTGATAAATCCAATCTTTTATAAAAGATTCATTGTTCAAAAAGTTTTCATTAATCTTATTATTGTAAAAATATTTACAAATTACAGCATAATTTCCAGGCACTTTGTCTGTGTAAACAATAACAAAATTCTTTTGTAAAGCATACATCTTCTTTTTTACATCTTTATAAGTTCTGATTTAGAATGGTAATTAAATTTCATCATTGTTTAATCTCTTTTTACGCGCGTAATTGTTTTTATATGTATAATTTATATAAATATCCATTTAGCAAAAAATATTTTTTAAACTTTTTGAAAGGTAATTTCTTGTTATGATTGCGTATGATACCAATAAAATTATTGTTTTCAAATTTGGGTGGCATTTTAGCTTTTTAAAGAATACGTTCCAAATTTCTTTTTTTATAACTATTCTAAATAACGATAAATAAATATATGTTTAGTTTTGTATAAATTTATCATAGAATGTAGTATATCAGGCGAAATTAATTTTATTATACTTTTTTTTATTACTTAGAGTGATAAAAACATAAAATGTACTAAAAACATCTTGTGATGTAAGTATTTATGCTTTTGCACGGTGTTCGATGTAATGATAATGCTTAATAAATAATAATAATTAAATACTTTCAATTATTTAAAAAGTAAGCTAATGTTAATTCTTAAATGCTCTATGTACAATAAAAACAGTTTAAAGATCAATTCACAAACATTTTTTTTATTTATTCATATGTAAATTTCGTTTTACACCAAGAAATGTTGAAGAAAATGTAAAAATGCATCCGAAGAGTTCCACAACCATGACTACGACAAAGGATGCTGTTTCCCTATTCGCTGTAAGGTCACAAATCAACGCCGAGGATTTCCAGTCTCTGAGTAGTGTTGCCAGATGTCGGGTGCTTTTTACCCTCGATAACTAAATGCAGAAATGATTTTGTTGAATGTATAATGGATTCTTCATTCGTTCTTCTTTTTCCAATATAAAAGTAGATGTCATAGGTACAGTTTCTGCAACAAATTTCACAATATGATTCTCAACCGAATTAAGAGATAACAAAAGTTGCGTTCTCTTAAAAAGATTCACTGTACTAGCCTTACAGAGGTCTATTAACTCAAGCCAAAATAAATAATATAACACAAATTTTAACAAAAAAAAGGGGGCAGTCATTACTGAAGAAATGAACACAATGTACATTTGGCAAGCCAGATAGCGCCTAAGATGGCGCCAAGGCAAAAGATATATTCTTTCCGGAAGATTTTTCGTTCCCTTTTACATCTGTGATGATGTTCTTTACCAAAAACAAATGCATTAACAAATCTGCAATGGAAGCAAAACAAAAAATCTTTCGAAAGAAACCAATTTTTATATATTTTTTCTTCTCTGAACAAGCAATACTCGATCCCACAACATCCAAACGTTAAACAATCCCCATTGTAACTTTTAAAAAGTTGCTCATTTGGAAAATTCTCACTGACGGGGAAGTTTATCGTAAACATGAGCGGTTCGTAAATGGAATCAGTCTTTATAGATTCTTTTAACTGGGATGAACTCATGGACCAGAACCCTTTCAAGAGATGAATGTAGTTAAAATCTTTCCGACGCAGCATAATCTTTTCAAATAGAATAATTCTTAACATATTGCGAAAATTGCTTTCCGAGAAGTACGGCACCAATTGTTCTGCGGCCTCTAAGAACTTACACTGCAAGGGCCAATCTAAGAAGTACTGCTCTAAAATTTTAAAAGCATGTGTTTTAAAAACTTCTTTTCTTTCCTCGTCCTCCATTTGTGACAAATAAAATAGAAATTCATTGAACTGTAAGCTTTCCTTCGACAGTACAGCGTTTAGACACAGCACTTTTTGCTCGGAGCTTGATCTGGTAAAAAAGTTCTGCTGGGCGATGTAGCTGCAGTCTCCTTCGCCAATAAACTCTCTCCAAACGTTGTCAGCTCTAGCCCCCCTCCAAGGTAAGTTTTCATACTTCTCTACAATTTCGCCAAGGACATTTTCTCGCATCGAAATCTTTTGCATCAAACCATAATGTACGGCTAGAATGTAACGATCCTCGATATATAAACCCTCATTCATTATCAATTTATTAGCCGTTTTTAGTCGATCCACTTTCCCAATGGAATCCCACTGGAAGTGGCACTGGGCCATGTATGCAATATCTGCGGATCTTTTCAGAAACAGAAAATGGTCCTTGATCCATTTTTCGATTTCGATGCTGACTGAGCGAACCACGTCCAGCAGTTCATGTTGCAAAAGCTGTGGTAACAAGAAAGAGGATATCCTTTCTTCGACGAGTCCTTCCCACCTTACAAAAGGCAGAACATTCTTTCTCGTTACGCAGTCATCGGGTTCATTGGCCTCGTTTCTTCTCTCGTGAGTTACATACAGGTTCGTAACAATCTCTTCCATCAGAAAGTCCTTCCATACCCAGATTTCTGTGACTGGACTTTTCACTTCCAAATAGAGGTGAGTTTCTTTACTTGGAAAAACGAATGAAGAGCATCCATTACCTTTTACGAAGTCCAGGATTTCGGGATCACGACACACAGTTATGGCTAAATTTGTCATTGCCATCTGACGAAGGGACAGCACATTATGATTATCAAAAAACTCCATTGCGACACACATCTGGAGCGCCCCCTATAGTAAAATATAAACATTTGTTTGAAAGAATTCCTTACTGATTTAATACATAAGTTTAATATGAAGCAAAAAAACTTAACTATGTATAAATAAAAGAATACTTTATCACAGAATTAACTTTTTTTCAAATGAGCTGAATTTTCACTGTTAACTCTTTGAAGACACGGCAAGTGTACCCAAATGTGAAGACCGTTTCATTGGTGTCTGCATCTGGTATCGGCCTCCGTTACTAAATTTTTAACGCTTGAATTTATTTAATTGAAGCAGATGCTAAATATTGACAAGATTTAATTTGGCCCAGAATACCAGAGCCAAATTGATGTTCAACGGACCTTTTACATGCCACATAATCATATGAAATACTTACCAATGATTTTCGTATTCAGAAAATCTTTCGACTCCAGCCAGGTTCGAACCCGCAATCTTAGGCTTAAGTAAAGTGGGCATTCAGAAAATATGCTAATATTAATAATAACACCTATATAAATTTATACTAAAATATATTCAGAAATCCTTTATAATATGTGCTCACAGTTTCTAACTACTACATAACTAGGCTATTTGGAAATTGCAACTCAAAGAACTTTGCATATTGAGTACAAATTCGTAAAATTAGTTTTAACCAGTTGTAATTGGTTTTAAGTATTTGTAATTTGTATTTAAATAGAGAAAAAAAAATCTATTGATAAGGAAGAAATAAATAAAGGTGTAAAATATACAAGCATTTAACTGAAACCTTTCTACTAAAACTGAAATTCTTTTCCAATATAATGGATACTTAATATAAAATTATAAACATTTACAAAAGAAGCATTATGAATTAGGAAAAATATTTGAGTTTTGAACAGGAATTAACCTGACGGGGGAAAAAATTATGTGTCAACAATTAATAAAAAAATTAAGTCAATTTCTACTTAGGTCAACAAAGAAAAATTTTAAATTAGTTAATTAAATTTTATTAATTAATTAATATGTGAAGAAACTTTATTAACATCGGGTCATCCACTACAAGTTTAAAAAAAAAAACATTTGAACTTGAGTGGCGCCATTTGTTACACTTAGTAGTAACTTCGTTAGTGAGTGAATATTAACGTCGAACTGTTCAGCTACATGAGGGGTTTTGATGACGGACTTCGTAATCTTAAACCATGGTCAAGTGACGAGGACGATACCTGACCTGGCACCCTTTCTCCTAACTATCGCACCATACCAACGGGAGGGCATTTGTAACTTCGTCAGAAATAACTCAGAATAAATTTAAAATTAAAAAATATAATTTAATTAATGAATTAATATTTATAAAAACTGTATTAACATCAAGTGTCATGCACTACAAGTTTAAAAAAGGCATTTGAACTTCAACGGATGAATAAAAAGTATTTTATTAACGATTGAAAATTTGAATACGATATATAAAGAAACATATATATAAAGAGAATCTGTGAACTAATAGCAGGAATTGAAAAATACAACACCTCATTCATGATTGATTTCAGCTAACTTTCGAATCCATCACAGAAAACAGTAAAATGTCTGAACTATTTTTCTATGATTATTAATAATTTCAGGCAAGTCTCACATTGTGTAGTTCAGTATACCTCAGTTAGTCTACCTCCCTTTCTAAATGTTTACAAAAAAACTTACCTCACAATGAAGGATGAAAACGCATTGTATATTATTCAAATTTATCGGGTATAAAAAAATTTTGTACGGTAAGTTTGCCTTTTCTAAAAGAATCCAAAGGTGAGTGGGGGTTAAGGACACTATCACTGGAGATAAAACCAAAGACGATACTCCCTTTTTGATAGTTCGTATTGTTGCCAGATTTTGTAATCAACTACTAATTTTTTTAAAAACAAACAAGGGTCTGTCTCTGATTAAATTAGAACTAAGACTTGGGTAAATTACCCTAACATGTCATCAATCCAACCTTCGAGGTGTAATTGCTAAGATACATAATGTTTTGAAAATCTCGTACTTGACGGCGACAAACTGATTTTCCACACATTTCGAGACTGTAAGAAGAGTAATACAATTACACTTCAATACAGATCACGTGTACAGTAACAGTTGAAGGAAGCTGCTTCTGAACGTATAAGCAATTAGATGGCAGAAAGAAGTACCCCTAATTTCACAATTCAAGAGTACATTTTTCTGTTTATTGCATCACAATATATTATAGTCATTCTCAGAAATTTCAGTTGTAAAAGGTGCTTATAACAATTAAGAGATGTGTGCTTTAGTAAATGTGATTCTCAGTTAAAAACTAAATGACTTAAGAATAGGCGCATTCATTATTTCAGAATTACGAGAAAGTACTTTGTGACGGATCTGTACGCTATCTTCTCACTAATCCTCTTGGGGAAACTTTGGGGCTAGCATTCGCGTTAATTCACAACCATCCCTTTCAAGAAAAAACCCTGATATGGAGATTAGTTTGACTATATAAAGTCAGAGAGTTTTGTAATTGTAAGATAGAAGGAGCAGAGAAACTGTTGCGACGTGACTAAGGTGAGATTGAATTGATTTTCAATTTGAGAAAAGAAAGGAGTTGGCCTCTATACTAAATTAGTGGATTGGGGAATGTATAGTCTAAGATAGATTGGTTTAAATTAAACTGATTACTTGCGCTTGTTCACTTAGGGTTCATTGCATTCTTTATATCCCTCCTAGTGCCTCCTCTTGTAGCTTAACTAGTGCTTGATTAGTTTGCTTGAATAGTAATAAAATAATAATTATTATGGACGTTTCTGGTCATGCTTTGTCCCCCCCACACACACACCCTTAGGTAGACAGGACGGTGAGGGAGCGACTTCAAATGTAAGTCGCTCACAACTTTTTAAAAATATAGGAGTAATTTGATAAGAATTTCGCAAGAAATTTATATTTTTAAGCCTGGCATTTACATAACTTCAGTAATCAGCCTGCTTTGTTCGGGTATTCCTTTAAAATTTATTAGAAAAATCATATCAAGCTTTACAATCATTACAAAGAATAAAAACTCTAGCTTGAGGTATCTGAACACGTTAAATTTACCAAATTCAGTCAAAATACATATTTTTCTTATTTTATTGATTAGAACTATCTTTTGGCCTTACAAAACATTCTTTATTTTTTGTCCATGTTACCTAGAGGCCAAGTCACAATCAATTTTACAAAATTAGAGAAGCTGGAGGAGGGTCATTAATCTACCAGAAGTGGGCATTTAAATTGTGTTCAAAATTTGATATTGAGAATCTGATAGCTCAAAATATTACAAACCTATTTTTATGAAACTTTTTGAGTGTGATATTTAAATTGTTTTTTAGAGAATATACTAAAACATCTTGTGTTGTATGAATATTTTTTTAGTTATGGCCTGTTATTTAAGTAATGGTCTCATAAAGAATGTCACATTTCTTATAATATTTACTCAATCAGATCTAAAATTTTTTAATTTTATTACAACATTAACATTTTAGTACATTCTTTAAATAAATGCATCTAATTTGTTTTAGTTATTCTTTTACTAATATAAGTTTATTACTTTTTTCTCTTATTGCTTTCAAGTTTTTCAAAAATATTGCTAAAATTTCACTTATAATTGTGATTTCTGTGTAAAGTTCAGACAATTTTTTTAAATATTGTTAGTTAAATAGTAGTAGTATTTATTGGTATTGATTCCTAAAAAATCATTTATGATGTTTTAGTATGCTGTTTTTTAAAAAGTACTCCAAACGTGTTCGGATATCTTAAATAAAGTTCCACTAAATGAAAATGGGAAGGGGGATGAGCTTGAATTTCTTGCTGGTTTCTCAAACAATGATAGAACTAAATGGTATAACAAATTCTTTTCTAATATAACTCGTAAGCATGAATCAATGCTGTTGAAACTTTATCGCAATTAAACTACCTTCTCATTATAGTTCTTACAATAACAAAAAACATTTATTTAAGTTACACATTTTCTTGCTGTTCATTTTGTAGACATATAACATTTTTAATGATTATTCTTTAAAAATATAATTTCATGTTATTAATAAAAAGGGAATCAATTTCCTCCTAGCCTTTGGGACAATGTTTAAAAACATTTCGCTAATACAAATACAATGGCTTTGATTAAAATTCAAACATCAGTTTTTCCTTTATGTTTAATAGACCCTGTTTCAATACAAAAAGAAATATTTTTAAAGAATGTTTTCGTAAATAAATATTTAAACAGTGTGAATGATATTTAAAGGACAAAAGAAATATTTTTAATACACTTTTTCTAAAATTCTAAATCCTTTAATTTAAGAGTGGAACCTGATCTCAAATTAAAAATCGGACATCAAATAACGCTGTCACATTTATCTTCTTAGTAAAAAAATACTCTAATTGGTAGTTATTCTGATCTTAATAATGAATTTAAACTGATGTTTGATTTCTACATAAAAATGTTCATTATTAGAGGAAAGGCAAAAGTTATCCTAATAAAATAAGATTATAATAAGTCACTTAAGAAAATTGTTATTCAGACTGAAATATTGCGAAGCTTCTCTTCTATTTATATTATATATATATATATACAATTAAACTACTTTTCAACAATTTGTACAAATTATTTCTATACTTTGTAAAAATATTTCAAATGAGTCATAATAAATACAAAAATATTATCCAATTCGTTGGGATGAATTATGTGCATTTTTTAAACAGTTTTATCAGCAATTAATATAGTGAAATATTATGTAATGATTGTAATTTTATAACAATAAATTCTGTAGTTTCCGACCTCTTTAAATCAATTCTAATTCATTCAATATTAGGATATATTGTAGTACAAATAAAGTATAAATGGATGATATTTTTTTTACCTTTTCTTTACCTTAGGATA
Source organism: Trichonephila clavata (assembly GCA_019973975.1). Lineage (NCBI taxonomy): Eukaryota > Metazoa > Arthropoda > Arachnida > Araneae > Nephilidae > Trichonephila > Trichonephila clavata. Next base: position 49,827 of record BMAO01021231.1, on the reverse strand, counting down.
ATTTTAAGAAAATGAACTGCATCTTATTTTGCACAGGAAAAAACGCAGATCGCTACAATAAAAGAAAAAAAATAGATTTTAAGATAGGTGATTTATACTAAATATATTTTTAAAACACACCCGATGCAGATTCAAGTATACAAAGAAGCATGCAGAGCTAAAAAAATTCCTATATATTGCCCCTTCTTAAAAATACCCGAAAACTGTTGAATCGAAGTGATATTGATTTTCCAATAACATCCAATTCCTATTGCAAATACAGCGTCAATTTCTTTAACCCAATCATAATATATAGAGTATTACACCATGATTTTTCAACAAAAATATAGATTTTATACAATCAGTTCTTAAAAATTTCTATAAACTCAGCACTCACTGGTTTATAATAAAAGAAATTACATTTAACTTTTTTGGAAAAAATAAATATATTTATTGTGAGAAATAACAAAATAAACTGTGATCTTAAGAAAAATTTAAATATTTTATTTATTGGTCAAAAGCATTTGTGGATATAACACACTACAGTCATTTCATCTAATTTCTTGTGTGTTATAGTTTTAATTTAAGTTCTCACCGGAAGATTTCCAAATAGATCTATATTTAGATTATCAAAATTAATACGGTAAATGCTTTATAATGTAATAGATATTACGCATAAAATTTCTGTTACGCTGCAAATATTATTACTTAGGCTCTGCTAATCTAGATTATAAAAGATAGAAGAAATAAAGAAAAAATGCAAATTAAGAGAAAAGGTATGAAAAGAGTAAGAACAAGTAATATAAAAAAAAAATTATGTTCATTCTTACTTTGAATGGATGAATAGAAAGTATTTTTTTTTCGATTGAAAATTTGAACAAGACATATATATATATATTAGAAAGAGTGAACTAATAGTAGGAATTGAACAAAGAGCATGATTTGTCTTCATTGTTCTAACAATGCACACCCGGTTCAGCTAGTTTGGCTGAAAAACCGGCTTTTGACGCCTATTTTGTCATTGTATTAACAGTTACATTGTTACGACAATTGAGACGAATCTAAGTTGGCGTCGAAAACCGGTGATTAATTTAATTTAATTAATGAATTAATATTTGAAAAAACTGCATTAACATCAAGTGTCATCCACTACAAGTTTAAAAAATTTATTTTAACTTGATTGAATGAATAGAAAGTATTTTATTACGATTGAAAATTTGAACAAGATATACATATAGCGTGAGAGTGAGCCTATAGTAGGAATTGAAAAATTAGTTTCTTGAAATTTTTGTATAAGGAGTTATTATTGCTTTACAATCTTAAAATACGAATCAAATTTATTTTTAGAAAATCTCCTTTATTCTTACTACGCATTTTGTAAATATTAATAATAACTGTTGGTTATCTTTCCTTCAGTTCACACTCAATTATTATTCCTGAACAAATTTACTCATTCTCTTAAAATAAAAAATCTGTTATGAAGCTAACTTTGAGAATTTAGTCTTCTCTAATCCGCATTTATAACATTTTTAAAGCGATGTTAAAACGATAAAAATATGTAACATTAAAAATATGATATTTTTATAATATTAAAATAATTTTTCTTAGAGATGAAATTCTTCAAAATTTCATGCAGTCCGCATTTACCACATTTTTTTAAAAAAAAGACAGAAATTATACAATATTTAAATATATATATATTACATCTTATATAATATTAAAAATATCAGATAAGCATAATGCTTGGGAAAATAGGAAATCTAAAAAAAAAAGCTTATGTTATAAAACACAAATAAATTAAATATGTTACACATGACAGTGGAAAAATCATTTAATGTCGCCATCTGTGTTTTCGCTACCTGTTGTCGTCAAGTTATACATTAAAGATTTCAAAACAATAAAAACGACAAAGAATTTACGAATTATAATTTTATAATAATGATTAAGACTTATGAAGAAACTTACCGCAGAGTTTTCTTAGAACTCAGAATTGGTGATTCAATTTAAAGCTACTGTTAATATTGCGGAAAGCCTCCTTTACAGGAGAAGTCAACATACGTTGAAAAGATGGCGAGTGAGTGAGTGAGTGGGTGTAAGATTAAATGTAAAAAGATGGCGAAGAGGAGCAGTTACAGACAGGAAGGCTCCTTCTGCTCTAAAAGCGAAACCACAAGTGTTAGGCGTGATGCGAGGGAAAGGGAAAACTTCCCTAGCAGCAATAGGGAAGAATATTAATCCTTGAAGAACTGCTGAAAAGTGGATAATGTATTTTGATTTAAATTTCGTATGAGAACAAAATATATTTTATTTTTGTAAGCAAAAGATTTTTTTTTTTTGCTTTACGATTCATAATTTTAAAAGGGAATTTTTATGCACAAAGTATAATTGCTCAATTTTTTTAATTTACAAGTAAAAATGTAGCAGATCAAGCAATTATTCCTTCATTCTTAAGAGTTTTTTTTAATTTCTTATAAATTTACCAATATCGGATTTCAAAGAAGACAGAAAAAAGGAAAAAAAGATAGGAACATTTTTAGATATGATCTCTTTAATTTGTCAATAACTTATAATACAAAAAAATATTTCTTCTTAAATCTTACTTGGTATGAAGTATGGTTTTTAGCTATAAGCCGACCATTAGATGCTTCGAGCAATATGTAAATAAAAGTTTTTGCAAAATAATTAAGTATTTTAAAAATAGTCCGATCATCTCAAAGTCTTTTTCCAACCATTCGATTGATTTAATTTTGAAGGCCAACACAAATTTACTTTGATTGCAGCACAGTGGGGTTATGACATATCCTGTGTGGGAGCGGATTCATTCTAAAAAACACGTAAACGGAAGCATCGGGAATTGGTCTCTAAGGTAAAAGTAAAATAAATTATAGTTTTAAAAAAAACTAAAAAACACGCTTTTATAGTGAATCGAACTAAAAAGTAAAAAAAGATAATTCTTAATATAAGAATAAAATGATTAAAGAGAAAATTAATGTCATTAGGGTCAAAAAGGGGGTTGCTCTATATTAATTGCGATAATTTCTTACTAGTTCTATACCGAAATGCTGAGTTAGTGTAAAAGAGTACCCCACGCTCTTACCCCAATAAATTAATTTTCTCGTTAATCATATTAAGAATTATTTCTTTACTTTTTAGTTCGATGCACTATAAGTGGTTTTTTTTTTTTTTTTTAGCTTTCCTTTATTTTTTATTTTTTAGTTCGATCTTCAATGAAAGCACGTTTTTTAAATTTTTTTTAAACTATCATGTATTCATTGTTGCATTTATCCTTGAGTTTGATACTTGGAGCCGGGGGGAGGGAGGTTATGTAGCTGCTGGAATTAGTCTTGCTCTTCAATGGATATTAATTAACGTGTCAGAGGGGTATTTATTTACTCCGTTTATGGGGCCTCGGATCAGTCCCGTATCGTTATATTTCAATGATTCCGCCTACAGAAACAGGTCAAACTAATAAAAGTGTGTTAAGAAGAAATATTAAGTGTCAATCGTATCACTTTTTAAACGTATTGCTATAATGCTCTAGTTCGTATTGCTTTATAAAAATAAAAAAATAAATTAGCAATAAGAACATATACTGCTTTTTTTTTCAAATGCACGAGCCTTTTTTTATTTTCATTTTTAGAAAAACTAGACAGTTGTTTATATTATGATAAGAAATTGCTGACGCACACCCACCCTTTCATTTCGCACATAAAGAGAACACTTTTTTGTTTTATTTCTACTAACCACAAGTGTATTCGTTTTTAAGGTTGCACCTTAATCTTTTAGTCGCGAAATCTGGAATTAGCCGCCAAATCTGGAAATGGTATATGCAATTAGTCGCCAAAATTGGAAGTGGTATATGGAATTAGGCGCCAAATCTGAATAATCGTTATTCTTGATGTCCTAATCAGGACAAGGGAGCAAAATTATGAAATTATTGTATTGTCATCGTTCCTTGATAAATGTGCAAAATTTCGTATTAATCTGACTTTTTAAAGTAGGTAAAAATCGAGTTCAAAGATTCCGCTACATATAAGTGAAACTTATAAAAGCATGTTAAAAATTCGTTGGCTTCTGGGATAAAGTCTGAATCCCCCCCCCCTTTCCCGTCGGGATACGACTCCGTATAACCTCCCGTTCCCCCATACGTCGTCTTTATACGTTAAAATTCCATGGAAACACAACCAAAGATAGTGAAGGCCGCCCATCCGGTATAGTGGTCAGTGAAGCTGACTGCGGTGCCGCAGGGACTGGGTTCGAATCCCGGAGAAGGCATGGATGTTTGTGTTGTAATCCTTTCTTCAGTCTGTGTTGTTTACCCCCGTGTTATACGTTCGGTGGTGCACGGGGTTTATAAATGTTTAAAAAAAAAAAAAAAGATAGTGAAGCCATGTGGTAGAAGACCTTATACCAAGTTGGATGACGCCCTACTCTAAGGGTGTCATACTCAAAGGTCAGCTTAGGCCAAACAAACAAGGTTTAACTTTAGGTGGGCAGCAAAAAAATCAAGATTCATAGAAAACCTAAGTTCATGTCGAATAATGCATAATAACAAACATATTTAAAAGAACAATTTGGTGTTTACGTCCTGACACTTGACATCTCTTCTATGCTACTATCTTTCCTTTTTCGGGAGAAATGTGCTGGCTGGGCTGCAAAAATGTTCGTAATGGGCCGCCCTTGCCTTACACGGTCCTACAATTTGGATGCTTGAAACAGGTTACTTTTACACAGCCCTATCAAACTCATATGATATAACGGGCCACAGGATCTATTTTAATCAAATTGGGGGCCGCATGCTGTAAAAACTCATAAAATGGGGAGGGGGAGGGTTAATGATTATACCGGGTGTTTCTAAAAGAATATCGGAGTTTTAACGCTTAATAGTATTTATTACGTATAACATATTGGTATGACTGATACATCAAGTGAAAAGCAACTGAAAATTTTTTTGCTGGTATTTGTGCGCGTACCCGCGAAACGTATGCTACGTTTTTCTACCTTTCTCGCTGATCAGCGCGCGAGTAGAAAAATGGGGACTAGTGAACAGAAAGCGTTTTGTGTTCTCCAGTTTGCAAAGATAGAATCTGCTGTTACTGTGCAACGAGCGTTACGCATTAAATTCGGTTGCCAACCTCGAGACCATAATATTCGTAGATGGTATCATCAGTTTGAAGCAACTGGCTGTCATTGTAAAGGGAAAAGTACGGGACGTGCAAGGCGAGTGTTTCTCGAGTGAGAGACTTTTTCCTCCTAAGCCCAAAAAAATCAATTCGGCATACAAATCATGAATTAGCAATGCCAGTGACGACTATTTCGAAAGTTTTGCGCAAACTTTCAGATTTACGTCCTTATCGTTTGCAGCTGCTAGAAGCTCTAAAACCGACAGACTACGGTTTACGCGCCAAATTTGAAAATGACATGTTGATGCATGCTAATGAAAATTTTATGAATAATGTCGCCATTCAGTGATGAATCAATGATTCACCTCAGTGGACACGTGAACACTTATAAAGCGCGCATCTGGAACTTAGAAAAACCTCATGAGGTGCTGGAATTTCAACCAGACTCACCTAAATAGAATGTTTTTCGTGCCATACATCATTGGAAAGTGTATGGGTCTTTCGTTTTCGGAAAACTAACTGGTTCTGCTATCTTGATGCTCTACAACTCTGGCTATTTCCTCAATTGGAAGAAAGGGAACCAGATAACTTCATTTGGCAGCAAAATAGAGCACCACTTCATTGGCATCTCTCATTACGCGATTAGTTGAACATCACTGTACCCAACAAATGGATTGGCTGCAAAGGGCCTACCGATAAAACTTGTTTCGCATGGCCTCCACGTTCATCCGATCTGACGCCATGTGATTTTTATCTGTGGGGGTCCATTAAGGATTGTGTGTACGTTCCTCTGCTACCATCTGACCTTCCAAAATTAAGACACAGGATTAAAGCAACTGCTGCAAGAATTAGCTCAGACACACTGAACAATGTTTGGGATGAACTCGTCCATCGACTTGATGTGTGCCATGAGACGAATGGGACGAATATATTTTAACTTGTTGTTAAAACTGTCACTCTTTCATTCAATGTATGCATTATACTGGTAAGTTATATGTAATAAATACTATAAAGCGTTTAAACTCCGATATTCGCTTAGAAACACCCGGTAATATGAATTAACTATACATAGTTGTAAGATTCAATATCAGCTCAATGTATTGTATATTATACAACACTTATTTTATATTTCATGTTATTTTTCAACTTAAATTGTAAATATTTTTTATATAAAAAAAATTAAAGTTTGAATAAGAAATGCAGTTTAAATATTTTAAGAAAATGTTTCAATCGGTTTTCACAAACCAAGTCATCAAAATTTGATTAGTATAGTGAAATGGTTCAATTCTTAAAACTGATGATGAATGCGGATCGTCCAATTTTGATTGTTCTGAATTATTTTTCATGAAAGAAAATATTTACTCACATAGATGCTTCTGAACATAGTCATACGCGTAATAAACGATAACATTTTAGGAAACCGATCAACAGATAAATATGTACAGAATCTGGAATTCCAACTTGCATACATTTTTGCTAAACCAAATAATCATATTGAATTTCAATCAATTTTACTTGTAAGTTTTCCTCGATGATTTTAATTACGGTATATAGAGGTGAAGTAAAAAGACGTAACTGTAATTCGCAGCTTTTAAATTTAGAAAATTAATATCTAATTCCGTCTCTAAAAATTTAATTTGGTTATGTATATATGGCATATTCTATAAATTTTCAATTCGTTCTTGCAAAAGAAATTATTTTTTGTTTGAAAGCGTTAATATAATCAAGTAGCTATGTTCTTTCCTTGAAACTTAAGAATAAGTTGATTGAAATGATTCATAATTTCAAATATAAAAGCCAGGTCCTTTATCAATCGTACATTTTTTTTTTTTTTATTCGGCACATTCATAACTTTTTGTTTCCCGGAAAATTTATGATTTCGTCCAGTAATCAGAAGAATCGGGTTAAGTCATATTATAACCCACCATTTCATGAAAATTTTATCAAACCGAGCCAAAGTGGGACCAAGGTGTTTCTTTCTATGTCGACTCAGGGGAACTGGCAGAAACATGGCGTTATGTTCGAATGAGTAAAAATAAGAAAATTTCACGACTATTAGAAAAAGCTCTTTTAAATTTTAGCTTCTAAAAATTAGAAATTAATAATATTCTAAGAATAATAATTTGATGACCATTTTACAAAAATCGACATTTGTAAAACTTATAGAAAAAGCCATAAAAAATTTAGCATCTACTAAGAAAATGAACATTTTGAAAGAAACGAAATTTTTGTTGGAAGGAGTCAAATTGAAAATTTTAGGACTTTAAGAACAAGTTTATGTAAAATTAAGTTTTTTAATAACATATTATGAATATTCTTAAGAGAATAAATCATTCAAACGTTTTAATAAAACCTATACCAGTCAGGTACTGCATTTTTTATTAATTCGCAACTAGCATTACATATCAAAATTTGAAACATACTCAAATGACTTTTGCTTGACAGATACGCAGCTTTCCTTGTGTTCTAACTCATATCATGTGAATTATCTCCTACTTTCAAACGGCCTCTACAATCATTACCATCAATTGCGTTCTTCCTTTCTCGCAAACATATTGTAACGTCGTTGAACTAAATTGAAGGTGTACGCCAAGCTAATTATTAAAGAATGCCTTATTACTGTGATCTAATCAAATGTTTATTTGACGACAACATTCAAAAGATCATTGGATAGAGAAAAAAATTAGTTACAAGTGTTCGTTTGATACAGCCAGCTAGTTCTATTTCATATTGGTGTCTGCATAGGGGTCCGCTCCTTGCTTCTTTTTTCAGTCACCCGTTGGATACCGCCTCAGGAGTCTCTCGTCGGTATGGATCCGGAGGCTCACGCCTTGTGCTTGCTTCCTATATCCGTCCCTAACGTCTCGCAGGTCAATCGTCGGAGTCGATCGGGGTCCTCCCCTTCTCTTTTCGTCCACAGGCTTCTCTTTTGAGAATCTCTCGTTGGAGTCTGTCCAGAGTCTTTTTTTTCTCTTTTTCCGAGTCCACTGTTTTAAACTCTAGGGGCGGGTTCACTCCACGCCCCTCATCAATCCCCATTGGCCGGCCTCAGGGTTTTGCACCCGGCACCAACGGTCTTGCACGTCATCCATTCGTGCAGAGATAACAAAGGTCCGGTCCCTCTCAAAGGTTCCCGGCGACAAGGGTCCGGCTGACATCTGGCACTTCAAACACTTCGCCGCCGCCTGCAGAGGCGCCAGCATTCAAGACGTACAATCACTGCCCATGAATGGAAAATAATGCAGCGATGCCCGGCCCATAGCGTCCGCCAGTCACACCGTCGCCGACAGTCCAGCTGTTCGGCACAGCACAATGCAGCTAAAGCCACGTGATCCCCAGCTGTGGAGCCTCTAATGAATAGGGGTGACTCCACCAATGTGACGACGTCACAATATACTATTCCCGCTGTGACGTTTGATTCAATGAAGGTAGCGTGATTTGAAATATAATAATTTAGTTTAATTAAAAATCACAGCTATTATTTACATTAATTTACAATTTAGTACTATTAGATGATTTTAGAGTTCCAAATAACTTTGTGAGGGAGGGATCTTGGTGTCCGTTCACTGCGAAGGTTTCGCCTAACTCGTGGTTTCTGTCACGGCTCCCTTTCGGTCTCTGCGGTTCACCGTTGTCGATGACCTTTTTTCTCTCCCTCCATCCGGTCGTGGGTGGAATCGGCTTCTCCTCATGTCAAAGGTTGCCGAGGTTAACTAAGACAAGTCCGTCGCAGTATATTAGCGACTGCAGGTGTTTTGCACATGTGGGGATCAATTCTCCTAAAACTGATCCAGCCGGGGGGAGGAAAGTCCCAGGTGTCCCAAAAGGGGACGCACAGATGTCACACCACATTTCGGACATTCATACATTGCAGCAATCAAACCTTCGTGAACTCTCAATTCAATAATTTACTTTTGCCATCTTGCTTCCAAGGAATCAAGAAAGTAAACCGATAGTCCCCCGTATAGTTATCAATTAGCTGTCAATCGTGGAAAGGATGCAGATGGCTCAATCGCCATTGTTAGTAGAATTGACAAAGCTTATTACCAATCTGTAGTAACCTGTTACAGTTAACTAACAGTCACTAACTACGATCTCTTGTTTAAAAGAGAAAACCATCGAACTTCCCTGCAATATGACTGTAATTCCCTGTAATACGGCTGTAATTCCCTGTAATACGGCTGTAATTCCCTGTAATTCGGCTGTAATTCCCTGTAATACGGCTGTAATTCCCTGTAATACGGCTGTAATTCCCTGTAATACGGCTGTAATTACATTTTATATATATCTTTAATTTTTTATAATCAAATATAATTTACAATTTTGATGACTATTTTTTAAAATATGTCCAAGAGAGATATTTAAAACTTTTGAGCACAGCACTTGCTTTTAAATACAAAAAAAGTTCAAAATTATTAATACCATGCTGTTTGCATGTTTCTTTTAATCTTGCAACAACTTCTTTATAATAGCACCTTAGGTAGGTGCACCTTCGGTTGCAAGAAAAACCAACCTTCCCAATGGTAAATTATATTTTTCCAAAACTTCCATAAGAGCATCAGAAATATTAGCACCGGTAACTGTATAATACATAGGAGTCATTTCTAAAAACTTAACTTATTTTTAAATTAACATCGTACCTGCGAATAAAAACGTCCAGTTAAAAGATAGTTCGAATGTCCTTACTTTCAATAATTGCAATAGCGAGGGGCTTGAAATGCTAATATTATCGTTGAATTCTGATGACTTCTCAAATTCATGGCTACAGTACTTCGACTTAATCATACACCATTAATTTTTTTGTTTGTGTTGTATATAATACTTCCTCAGCTTTAAGCAATCACTAATAAATTCCTCTTCAGTAAATGGTTTCAGGTGTTTGTGTTCAGTAATTTCTCTTCAGTAAATTCAGTAAATGTGATTAATAGTGAATAGTATGCTTAACTATTTCAAAATGTAAAATAAAAATTAATTTATTAAAGTAAAATTACGTGGATAATTTTAATAAAATAGAAAAAATAATTTTTCATCCAAAAGATGTTTTTATTATCAAATAGAATTTCTTTTAAACAAGAATAGGTAACTGGTAAATATGCTGTAAATTTATAAAAAGTTCACCTCAAATACATTGCAAAAAGAAAAAAAAACTTTAAAAGCTTTATATTTAAAAATTTCGAAAAAGTCTTGGCTGGCCGCGTGTTTTACATGCCTGCACTAGACAAAAGTAATCCCCTCTGTCCGGAAGCTGCTACTAGCTTTTTTATTAACACGCTTTTATAAGTTTCACTTGTATGTAACGGAATCTTTGAACTCGCGTTTTACCCGTTTTAAGAGGTCAAATTAATTCGAAACTTTGCTCACTTCTCAAGGTCCGATGACAATACAATAATTTCGTTCCGTTATCCTGATCATCTGGGTATAACGACTTCCAGATTTGGCAACTAATTGCATATACCATTTCTAGATTTGGCGACTAAAAGATTAAGTTACAGCCTTATAAAAGCGAAAACGTTTGTGTCAGCAATTTCTTAAACAATTATTTATTTTCATTTTCAGAAAAAAATAGACAAGACTCGTGCACGTGAAAAAAAGTTATGCTCTAACCCAACATTTCTCAAACTGTGGGGTGCACCCCCTTTGGGGGTGGCATGGTAACCCTACGTGGGGGGAGCGAGCATATCGGAAAAGTCCAAAATAATAGATTTAAAATAATTATCAATTTACCGAAAGGAAGCAAAACAAAATACATTTTGAAATGATAAAAAATAAAATACATATTCACACTGATACAAGATACATATATATGTATCAGTGCGCAAAAAGTATTTAATAATTGATTTATCAATACAAAATTAAAAGCAAGTTTAGTAATTACTAGTTACTTCCATGGGCTTGTCATATACAAAATATAATACATATATTGATATGTGTGCAGTTTCTAATATTAAAGTCGCATTGTAGCTTTAGCGTCAAAGTACATTATTATTGCATTCAATACATTGTTGTTGTATGAGGAGGGCACGATGAAAATTATGACTGAAAATTAGATCGCAAAAATGAAAAGTTTGAGAAGTACTGTTCTAAACGATTAACTGAAACATGAAGTCTGTTTTTCTAACTTCTCTTTTCGGATCTGTGGAATGAAGCCTCATTCATTGCCCATTTTACCAAAACAGCTGAGAATTGATTCATAGGTCACCGGATTAAATAATTTCTCAAACTCTTCGATTTAAAAAGTGTAATTTTGTGTCTGATACTGATGCAAGTTTCAGACAGAATATTGAGCTCTTTTTAGTGAAAAATATCATTGATTTAAATACGTTCTTTCGCATGAAATATTTCAGATTGAGCTCTTTCCTTCAGTTGGCTGATCCTACATTTTGCAAACCAGGCAGTATCGATGTACTGATAGGATGCCAGTGTGTGTGTGTGTATTCCAGATTCTAAAAAATGACGCATGCTTTTATTGTAGATCGAACAAAAAAGGAAAAATAAATTATAGTTTAAAAAAACACTCTTTTATGATTAATCGAACTAAAAGGTAAAAGAATAAATAATTCTTAATATAATAAAATGATTAACGAAAAAATTAATATCATTGTTGTAAAAGCGTGGAGTGCTTTGTACTACATTTTTACATTAATTATAAAAATGAATATAGAGCACACCATGCTTTTACCCCAATGTAGTGGCGTAACTGAGAACATTTGGATCCCCCTGCAAAGTCAGGTTCTGGGCCCCCTAAGTTGGATTTTACAAAGGGTTGGGGTAAGTTGGATTTTACAAAGGGTGGAGTGAGCCTTTTGCTGATTGGAGACTTTTTCTTAAAACTTCTGTTTTATGTTAACTGAGTGTTGCGCTGTTTTTCGTAATGTATATATATGTAGATGCTGCTCCTATGAAGTGATATCCGTATTAAAAACCCTCGACCAAAGACAAGAACCATATGGAGACCTGCAACAAGCATCGCGAATTGGAAAGAAACCTCCTCCGAGCCGAAAGTTCTACATAGACACCCTTGACCTCGAGATGAAGGACACCATTAACAGAGATGAAACAACTACCCTAAAACGCCAGAAGGACTTTGCTGACATAAACGAACTGATGGAGCACTAGAGGGGTGAGTTAGCTTCGTTTTATCCTTACCCTAACCCCGATTACCACGCATTTAATAGAATGCCCGATTTAACCCAGCCTGCCGATGGCGTGCTCTCATGGAGTATATGTGACCCTGATCATAAAAACCCAGCGCCTAAGACGACTAATCCTACCCAAAATAAAAATAAGAGTAAAAAGCAAACTGATAAGGACGGTTTTACCTCCCCAAACGTCACTAAAAAATTGAAAATATCGGACCACCCCAACATTAGGATAGAAGATCCCATCCAACTGAATAATAAATTTAACATTCTCGCTACTAGTGGCGTCGAACCCCCGACCTCCACCCAACAATCGACACCCCCCACAAAAATACCACCGATAATGCTCAAATATGAAACTACGTACACCACCCTAATAGCCAACCTATCTAGAAAGTACCCTGACATAACCTTCAAACTAGCCGGCGAATTTCTAAAAATCTTTACTACAAATCCTGATGACTATCGACTCATCCCCAACTTCTTAACTGAAAAATGAGAACAATACCATGATCCCACCCCAGAAAAATTGTAATAAAAGTTCTTCCGCTATCTTTTGATACCGAAGACATTAAAAAAGATCTAGCAGACCAAGGCTTCGACGTAGAAAAGGTAGCCCCAACTGACAAAGGCAAAAACCAAATACAAACTCTTCATTTTCATGGTGGAATTAACAAATAAACCGGATTCCCCCGATATTTTTAAAGTAAAGACCTGCTGCCACTTAATTGTGAAAATAGATACATTTAGCAGACAGCCGGGTTTACACATTGCTACAATTGTAACATGTTTAACCCCTCGTCCAAACACTGTCGCATGCGTGCTAGATGCCTGAAATGTGGGCTGTAGCACAGAACCAAGGATTGCAGCATCAAGGAAAAAATAGATAACCCAATATGTATTAATTGTAAAGAAGTAGGCCATTTAGCCAGTTCATATAAGTGCTCAAAATTTCCCCAAATCAATAAGAAAAAAGGCAAGCCTCCTACAAAACCGAAATCAAAATAAAACTAATGATAACACCCAAGCCAGCAACGTCATCAGAAAGGAATTCTCCTACGCTGATTCCCTTAAAGGCACCAAGTTAAACTTAAAATCAAATGCATCAAAGCCCGATACCCAGAGTGCAACACCGACCCAAAGCGTAGATAACCGATAATGATAACGATAACTGTACTAAAAAGCCCTTCGGCGTAATGGACGCCGTATTAGAAATTAGGAAGCTCTTTGCTGACTATTCATTTATTTTAGAATTGGGGAAACAGCTAAGAGCTGCCAAAGGTAAAGACACGATAGATGTTTTCTATCAGCACATGTCATCGAAAACTATGAGTAGTTGCGTTTACCCATCTACTTTGCTAACTGCTAAATATTCTGTATCAATTTCCCAGTAAAACCTTTTCCAAACTCCATCACGCCCCCGAGCTTACTCGAACTCCCAATGGGAGTCGATCTGCTCGTCCAAACCTCGCTTTCCTACCCTCCGAAGGTTTTTATTTTCTCACTTTCTCGCTATTCCCAACTTTCCCACCTCTTCAGCTACTCTCCGAGAACTCGTCTCTCGATTGGTCAGGTGGTTCTTTCGTAAAGATTCCTGCCGAAAGTCCGGCTCGCTGGCACTTTCACCCCAAGAAAATTCTTTTTCACATATTTCCCCATGGCAATCTTTAAAATTTAAATTACTTTTTAACTAAAAATAGGCAAACTATAAAACGAATGCTAACCACCTAAAATGATAAGAAAGGAGTTTAAGATCTCAACAGAGATCAGGTACTCTGTTAAATGTAAACACCTCCCGTATTAAAAATTGCTATAAAATAATCCCTGGTGTGATAATTAGTTGTACCCTGCTTGTTGTAACCCAGTGTGTTCAACAACAATTCCAGAGTTTTGCATAAATATAAATGACTGAATAATGCACTATATAATACCTGCTAGCCAGTGGAGCACAGAAAGGAGGGGGGGTGCCTCGGATCCAGACCCTCTCCTCCCCCCAAAGTCCTTGATTTTTTTGGTTGATTATAATTCTATGTATATAGTATGTAAAATTTAATTAGGTATTTGTTCTTAATAATTAATTTTATTAATGAATGCTAATTATTTATTCAAAAATTGACATTGAACTGTTTTTTGTGTTCCCGAAAATTGTCAAAATTAAAAGAATATGTTGGGCAGCGTATTGGAGCATCATAGGGAGAATGGTGAACTTTCGACTCTGGATCCCTCCTCCTTGAGAAATTCCTGTGTACGCTACTGCTGCTAGCGAATTAATGGTTTAGAACACATCCTTTTAATTTGTAATAAATACATTTTTCATAGAAATCACATATGCAGAATATACTCAAGATAGACCTACGCTACAATATTATTTTCAGACTGTTTTTGGAACTCTTCGATTTTTATTAAATAAGAAGGGGGGGACATGTATTCAATTTCAAGGGAAAAGTAATGGTACTGGTTTGGGAGGGAACACTTAGTTCTTTCAAACATTTATCTCCTATCATGAGAGTTTAGATGACTGAACATTGATTTTTTTAGCAATTTATTAGTGGATATTTGTGATAGTACAAAAATGGATGAAAAAGTCCATGACGTAGAAAATTTATCTTGCTTGGGGTGGGCGGGGCAAGCCTGACCAATCCGGGTAATTCCCTATCCCACGGTGATGACAGAAGCCACCATTTGTAAACAATCATATCTTTATTCATTCTGGGAAGGAAGAAAGTGTGAGCGGTATTTTAGAGTTGCTTTAAACTGTATTGAAAACTATGCTTTTACGTAGATGATTGAGTTAAATTTCTTCACGAGTTATCAATTACGATGTGATGAATTTTAGACTTTTTGAAATCTTGTAATGCTTGTCTGCTAGAGGTAGCGAAAAACAAACGGTGAGTTTTGAATGATTTTCGCCATTATCATATGTAACACTTTATTTCTGAGATATTTAACTTTGCATTAAAAAATATACTAAGTTGAAATGTTTTGGATTTTTTCAAAGCTTCCTATGATGGAAGCGTTTTTTTTTTTTTAAATAATGTTAAATCTGTTCACACACACGTCTTATGTTTTCTACCCATCTCATATTTATTTTAAGAATTAATGGTATTTATTTTATTGAAAATTGTTGTAACTATGGTTTTTGGAGAGAAAAGGAAGTTCTCGGCGATAGCTTTGGTCTTATTATAAATGAATGAGTTAATTTTGTTGAATAAAATTATTAGAGTTGAAAGAAAAAAAGTAGTCATAATCAATGTTCACAAAAACAGCTACAATACTGAAAGAGATAGGCTAAAAAGTAAATTTGCTTCAAGATTTTTAAAACTGTAAAACAATAAAGGGGGGGGGATTTGAATGTTTTAAATAAATTTTTCCCAATGCAAAACTGTCAGAATCTGAGTTTTCCTTTAGACATTTTCTTTTTATTGAGTTTTCTCTTCATCTATTGTTCTCGATTTCTTTCTCCTCTTATTTTCTAGAGTAGCAAGGCATAATATATTAATTGCTTTAAAACAAATTCTATGTAAAGCATCTATATATATTCTGTTTTAAACCTTTTTTTCAATATATATAGTAATCTTAAATACATATGTAGGTACTTGGAAATTTTCTAAAAAATACTAGTAGATTAAAATTATTTTTCCACAAAAGGTAAGAAATTGTATTGTGTTACATCTTCAAATATTTGAAAAAAGTAATATGTCTACATTTTTGTAAAGCTTTTGCTTTATTTACTTCTAACCTATCGCAATATGAATAATTGTTCTCTTAAAATAAGTAATTTATATTTTTTATAAATCTGTATGTACTGAATTCATATCAGTTTCTGAGATAGTAGTATTCTACAGTATTTATAAAAGCTTGTGAGAAAGAAATTGAAGGAAATTACTTTACTTGGATAAATATACTTTTATGAATTGCATGTTAATAGATGTCTTTTGCGTAACAACTTCTAAATATTTTTGTAGGAAAGATAAATGGTGTAGTTCAATTGCTTCAGCCTACATGGTAGTTTTTTAGATTTTGGGGCCTATATCGGTTTTTCTTTCTTTTCTTTGTTTGAATATTATTAATGTAATAAAATCTCAAAAAGCTGAAAAAAATTCAATATTTCCTTTACTTTTAGGTCTACATTTATTTGCAAGAGAAGATACATTTCATAAAATAAAAAAAAGGTAAGGAATGTCAACCAGCTATATTCATTTGTATTGTAAATTATATTCTGATTTTAATTACTTTGGTATTCAGTTACAATGGCAGTTTTGTTTAATGAATAACATGTTCTGAATTTCCAGTCTTTCTGTATTAAGAACTCTAAAATGCTTTAAAAAATATGTACTTAATGTATTTATTCTATGAAATAAATAAAATTTTGTTATTTCTTTCATTTGAGAAATATTTTTCATAAATGAGTTGTAATGAAGTGCAGTTTAAACTAATTTAAAATAAGCTTTCTAGAAAAATCTTACACATCTTCAAGTTGACCATCAGAAGAAAAAAAATGACTGCTGTCCAAATCCGGTCCGAATAGGGTTACTATTCCCTAAATTTTGCAGGGTTACCATATTGTATCCTTTATCGCTGCATTTTTGGTGCCAAAAAAATTGTCGTCGAGAAGTGTGCCCTGCTAGGATCCACTCAAAATAAGCTCATACATCACAACCAACTTTTTTCTTCCTGCTTGCAATAAAATTGAAAATTAGGTCAAATGTAGAACATGTAACAGTTTAAACTTAATATTAAGAACTTGAGTTTTTTTTACTGTATAAGAGAAATATGATATTATATAGCATCCGATTCCTGAATCAAAATTAGTTTTCATTCTTTACACTACTTGAATTTAAATAGTGCCCAATTTTAAAAATATGATTGAGTTCAATAGTTTAGTTCTGGAACTTCATAACTTATTGCTATTCTCTCTCATTAAATCTTTCTGTATTAAGCACTTATAAAAAGTAAGTAAAAATATGAACTTATATCAACCATTGAAATGAATAATATTTTGGTGTATTAACTCTTTAATTCAAGAAAAAAATTTTACACGAGTTATAGAGTAGTGATTCAATTATAGAAAAGTGTAATTTACAAGGAATAGCTGTGTTGAATTTCAAATCATAAGTGATTTCAAATATGTTATTTAAAGTAGATGAAATTCATTTTAGTATTTTGCAGTATTTCAATTTATCTACCAATCTTTAAAATAAGTTGTTCATGAATTTCGAACAAGTTTCAACTTCCCACATACAGTAAAGTTGAAAATTAGAAAAAACAGTTCAGACGTAATTTTAATGATTGGATAATTAACCAACTGAAGGTTGGGTTGTTTTTTTTTTTGCTTGTTATATAAGATAAGTATTATATTTTATGTTTCAGTTGCAGTTTTGTTTATATGGTATTATTTCCAAAGTAAATGTTATCTTTATTCATTCAAGTGCAGTACTGGGCTAATAAAGAAAGCTAAAACCAAGTAAATTCAAGCCATTATGAGGAGGTTAAATTTCCTTTCAGGAAACAGGAACCATCTCCAATAAACCTATTTATATGGTTTCTGACTCCTGAATATTGATAAATTCTGTCTTTATAAAACTTCAAATTTAAAAAAATAAATTTTTTTTAAATTGCTAAATGCTACATTATGAAAACATTTTTTTTACATTAAAACTTCAGGGGTTCAACATAAGCAAAACAAGTGTCTTAATTTGATTTTGAACCATTGTATTTGTACAAAAGAAATGTTTTTAATGCTTAACAAAATATTTTCATGGTATTAATATATTGCAGAACAGCTCAGACTCTTGGATAAAGTATTTTTTAAATTAACCTATTGTGTTTTCAGAAAGAATGGGAAAATGCTTGTTTCTTGAATACATTTGTTATTTTAATAACTGTAATCAAAAGATAGCATTAAATTTTGTGAAACTTTAATAACTTAAATTCCTGTCTAGTGTAAGAAATAAATTTTATTTCTATGATGTTTGAGTAATTTTAAGACAGCTGATGCTTATTTTTTTCAAATCCTTTTTAATGGAATGTTAAATTAGCTACAGCACATCCTTTTTGAAGGATTTTAAATTTTAGAGTTTGGTAAAATTTTTCGAATAAATTTAATAGAAATATACACTCAAGAGCCAAAACATTATGACCACCTGTCAAAAACTAGTTGGCCCACCTTTGGCATGCAACATAGCTTCAACCCACTTTGGCATGGATGCCACAAGTCCTTGGTAGATGGCCGGAGACAGATTGTACCAGATGTTAAAGCAACGATCAAGCAAATCCGAGATATTGCCAATTGGTGATCTTTGAACTCTGAGCTGCCGTCTCATGATATCCCAAATGTGTTCTATTGGATTGAGATCCGGTGAGTTAGGCGGCCAGGGCATTAATTGGAATTCAGCATCATGTTCCTGGAACCACTCCAACACAATTTTAGCCTTGTGACACTGGGCGTTGTCCTGTTGGAACATTCCATTTCCAGCTGGAAAAACAGAGGCCATGTAAGGGTGCAACTGGTCTGCAGTGATGTTCAGATAACTTGTAGCATTCATGGTCTGCTCTACCACAACCAAGGGTCCCAGAGACACCCAAGAGAACGTCCCCCAAAGCATAATACTGCCACCACCAGCCTGTGTATGACCTACTGTACATTGAGGGAGCAACTGTTTGCCTGGAAGACTGCGTATCCTGACATGGCCATCGGCGTGATGAATGATAAATCGTGATTCATCTGACCAGGCAATTCTCTCCCACTGATCCATGGACCAGTTGCGATGTTCCTGGGCCCAGAGTAGGCGTAGTTGGCGATAACGCTTGGTCAGCAAAAGCACACGAGTGGGACGTTTGATGCGTAGCTCTATATCCAACAGTGTCTGCTGAACAGTGCGCTCTGATACTATTCTACTTGGCCCTGTATTGTATTGGGCTGTCAGCTGAGCCACTGTTTGGCTCCGGTTTTGCTTCACCCTGCGAGACAGTCTCCGACGACCTTTTCTTTGATAGCGTGTGGACGTCCAACACCATGTCGTCTACTGCTGGTTTCACTGTCATTCATCCACTTTGCATAAGTACTAACAACTGTAGATCCACTTGACTCAACCCACGAGTCGTGCAGTTTCGGAAATACTTGTTCCGAGCCTTCGAGCCATTACAATCTGCCCTCTATCAAAGTCGCTTAGATCCGCAGCCTTTCCCATCGCACACAGAAGTGAAAGAATGATTCTTCAGACTCTCCAGCAGCAGTTAAATACCACTTGCACCTGATCACATGCCTTCCATGTCATCCAGGCGAGCTCATTGCAAAATGTAGGGATGGTCATAATGTTTTGGCTCTTGAGTGTATATACAAGTAAAGATTGATATTGATACCAGGAACTATGCAAGAGTCAGTCTTACAAATCTGAGTTTTTGCTAGACCCCTGAGTACCTTATTTATATTTTTACAAAAAAAAGCTTTGCAAGCCCTATTTTTGAAATTTTATCAATGAATATATTTTCAAGTTGTTCAATTTCCAATTGAAAAATACATTAAAATGCCTCTTAAATATTGGCTTTTTTACATCTTAAATTTCTTAGATTCATCATATTTACTATGCTAATGAAACACTTTCTTTAATTGTGAAGCATATGAAGAATTTTTTGTCATCTGTAAACCATTTTTAGTCAGGCACTCCTAAAACAAAAATAGATTAACGATTGATTTTTTTATTAGAGTAGTTCTCGTGCTCTGTTTCAATCGATTAAAAAAGACAAATGGTTATATTTCAGCAATTCAATTGTTAAATACAAAGACTTGCAATAATTACAAGCATCAAAAACAGATTAGTCTCAGCACACACTCTTCAGTTTTAGAATATTTTGTTTCAGAATGAGTTTCAAAAACTTTATAGTTTAATCATGATTTTGTTTTACGTGCTTGAATTTTTTTAAAGTTGTAGTAGCTCTCACTCTACAGCCATGATATACCCCAAAATTTACAGAGATGGGACAGCCATTGTTCAAAATTTCAATGTGAAAAGGTTATTTTAATAATGTTTTGAAATTTAATGTTCATAAATGACTAAATTTTATAGTAATATCTTCTGTCAATCTATGCATCTTGCATGTATAATATGGACCATACTAGGCAAAGTATTTAATTTCTTCGAATAATACATGGTATAGTTTTAAAAAAACCAGGTATTTCTTGAAGAATGTTATGGAAGCTGAAGACACTCTGTGCTAAATCAGAAATAAGCTTATGATGTCCTTGCAGCAATTCATTTAATAATTGCTATAGTTTTCACAGATAGTTTGAATCTGAAATTGTGATTTTCCTGTTTCTAGAGGAATACTAGCTCAGCAGTCATCTTCGCCACTTAATAGACACTCAAAATTACAATGCCGGTTGCCAATAGCCCTTGTGTTACTCCAACCTATTTTTCGCAATTAATCATAGCTGTTACACATTGCATTACCTCTTAGCAAAACAATATATTAACATAAGACTAGTTTTATACCCTTAACTGCAGAGGAAAAGTTATGAAATTCACCCCCAATGCCACAGTTCTTCCTTTAGACACGCATTATGTGGTTTATGGGAGAAAAGACATGTTTTCCACCCTTAAAACTGTTTACTTTCACTTTAAAAAAGAAATTGAAAATACAAAATGTATTGTATAGAATTACAGTATAATAAAAGAAAATGTTATAATTTAGCTGTTGTGTAATATACCTTGAAACATGTTTGAACACATAAACCAGCATCACATTTAGTGCATTGGCAATAGGATTCACGATGAATATTTTTCCTTAAACAATCATTTTCTTGAAGCACTTTCTTCAAAATTGACGGCGACAGAAGGATAAAAAAAAGAGCACAACTTACACAAAAGGAAAAGAAGCAATACTGCTTAGCCTGGAATATATACTTTTAAACCCCCCCCCCCTCTTCTCCAAGATAAGTAAATTCTTTGCAGAAACCACATCAGTGCCATTTTATTGTATTCCAAAGCCATGGGATTGGTTTCAAACATAGCAGCAAAGAATTGTACTCTTGAAAGGATGAATATATACACACCAGGAGCACTTAATGCAGCTACTAAGAGTGTGGAACCTATTAGGTTAAAGCTTGCTGCTCAGGTTCTTTGACACAAAATATGATCAAAATGGTCTAAAAATGCAAAGAAATCAACTAAAAAAAACGAATTTTCATCAAATTACAATCTACTTTATTCGCTCATCTTCATTAATTCAAATACACAGCACTTTCATTACACCGAAGTATATACAATTTTTTTACACGTTGAGTAGCTCTTGGCTTTTCCCTTCTTTTGAGTTTATGAAAACTCAAAACCAAAAATTTAAATAAGATCTAAAAAAAGGTTGCCGCCTTGATTCTGTCTTCTAAGAGGAGCAAAGCTCACTGTTGCATGCTTGGTATTAAACCTTTTGCATTGAACACATTGGCAGATTACTTTTTGAACTGTACTTCTGTCCTTTAAAATACAATATTTTTCTCTGAGACATTTAAATTCCGAATCCCACAGTGCATGAGTTCCTTGTGCCTCGGACATCAGGGTGATCTGAAGGCAAGGTAAGGTAATTAAGAGCTTGAAATCTTGAGTATCTTCTCTGACAGTCAATCTGGTCAGTCTTCATTCCGAAGAATTCATTTTTATTTACCACATATAGATTTTTTTTAACCTTTCGACATTATTTGAAGTAAATGAAGACTTGTTTGATGAACATTTTTTGATTTCTGCTTCTCCAAGTTCCTCAGCAGTAAGTGATATTGTGGAATAACCAGCATTCTTATTCTTGCAGTTTTTGCAAAGCCTGTTGAACCATGCAGTAACACTTGAGCAAATTTTATTCATACGAGAAGTTAAGATTTCTAGAATACTCTTAGACACCATTCGAGAAAAACAGATTCTCTTTTCTGCATTTGTAACGTTCTTGTCTGTTGATAAATCAGAGGATAGTCCACATTTTAACCAACTAGGACCTCACCAACTTCAAGCTATCAAAATGTGCACCTTACAACCTCTTGAAGTTAAGTCAGCTGGTTTTCAATCATGCCACCATAAAAATCGCTAGTAATTCTTTGTCATTCAGACCAATTTGCAAAAAGGTCTTGCAGATATCAACTATTACACCATATTTTCCGCGTTCAAAATTTGTTTACAATGGATGGAAGAAATTCTACAAGGTTTGGACCTTTCACTAGGTAGTCATTTAAAGGACTTTGATTTTTGCAGAATCATCTTTTCTTTGTTGATCTTTCTTGTAGAAGTATATTTTATGTCAAATTATCCTTATCTCAAATTATCCAAGATTGTCGATATTTTTGCTTCTTTCCTCTCTAGTCCACAAAAACCTTAATAATCCTGAAAGATATTAAGTGCCTTGATTTTTTTGGGAGTTTTTCAATCTTTTCTCAAACGTTTGTTAAAAGACAATGCAGGATAATGCAAAGGAAGGCAAAGTCGGCAACCAAGACAATGATATGACTATCTTCCACACATCTGTCTTGCTTCATAGAATTCAAAAATAGTTCTTTTAGTTTCATTTTCCAGTTCTGTTTGACTCTTTATCAGCACAGTCTAATATTCCAATAGTGTCCAGACTTCAAAGATCACCTATAATTCTATTGTTTACAATCAAAGATAAAACTGTCATTCTTTTCATTCTTGTTTATTCATGAGTCCATCGAACCAGGGTCTCCATAGCAACTAACCCACATGACATTTACAATTTTGTCAGTGAAAAGTTTTCCAGCAATGTCAGTGCCTATTAATATAGATATAATAAAGGTGCAGGATTCAGGAACAAGCTTCTTGATCACTTAGGAGTATCCCTTTTTCTTAAATCTCTTGTGCAGGATCTAACACTCATTCTTGGAATATCAGCACATTTTTTTCTTGATCAAATGCTTCAAAAGTACGATGACAATTGGAAGCTACTGGCATGTACAGATAGTGCTTCTGATGACTTTTTACACCAAAGATTGTGAATTATTTCTTCAGTTCCAATAACCTCATATTTCATCTTTGCAATAGCTTCTTTGCTTGTGTATGGTTTCTGGCTAGCACAGGGTCAAAGCTGTAACTGAAAATTCAATGTTCTTTCCATAGAAAAATAGCACCAAAGTTTGTAGAGGAACATTAATTGAACATGGATTTTCAAAAGAACTCAACTTTTCTCATGGATGTTTCTTTTTTATCCGAACCAGGCAACTTCAAAGGACTGTGTTCCAGGACACATAATACTATGTCTTTGGAACAGAGAACAATTAATCTTGCTTCTGTACTGCTTTACTTGCGACTGATGTTTGAAGGCAGGTCATCAACAGCTTTTTTGATAATATTACTGTTTTTTCCCTATACGTCTTAATTTAAAGCAGACACTTTTTACTTTGATGATTCTTTTTAATGCAAAAAAAAAGTTGAATAACAATTCTGATTTCCAGCAAAAAAAAGTCCAGCAGCAGTATAGGTTAATCCTTTTTAATGAAGAAGTCTTTGCATTGCAATTTTGCTGAACAGAGAAACCTTTCGATGCCCGATTAATTCGCTCTTTTGCTTCTACTTCATTTTTCATAAACAAAAAATTTTCCACCCTTGATCCCCTTTCTTATCATTTGAAATTGTTCCTCTGCCAAGCTCTGAGGATTTCTTCCAATAAACAGAGAGGAACAAGAGGGAACTATCTTGCAATAATTCTCTTTTGATGGAGGAAAAAACTGAACCAACTCTCTTGCTCTGGTGTAAGGTGCCATTCATTGCATTAGTTACTGAAGTTTGACAGCGTCCTTGATATCTGGATCACTCAATTTTGTTTAACTCTCCGTAAAATCGTATTTCTCCACTGAATTTCTTTAATTCAAGTAAGGGCAGCTTAAATTTTCTCTTCGATGCACTGCGCTTAGAACACTCATCATTCTCACTAACATCACCCTTTTTTTAAAAAATCGGATTAGTTCTTTTAATTTTATTATTCTCATCCGCTTCATTGACTTTGGTATCTAATTTTGTTGGATTTTCATCTGCTTCCAGTAACATTCAATTTTTGAATTTCTTCATTCCATATTCAGAGTTCATTATATTTCTCACTAAACAGCTCAAAATCGGCTAATAAATCGAAATTAGCCAAATATGATCAGCCTTTGAAAACTCATCTTTAACTGAATCATACAAACGTAAAAATGAAGAACAAGCAACTAATGTTTTTTTCTCAACATTCTTTATTTCAATCTCAAATAAACGAAAGTACTTTAAATATCAAAGTAATAATCTAGTTCAAGAATTCACTTGCCTCTCTAACGTATTGTCCACAAATGAAATTATACACCAATTTACATGCATCAGCACTTAGCAAAACATTATATTAACTTAATACTTCCTTCAATGCTTGTTGCTCAGGTTCTTTAACTATGAAGTGTGATCAATGGTCTTTAGGCAAACAAATTTAGTACAAAAAATTTTCAAAAAGGATTATTCTCACTAAATTGCAATCAATTTGATTCGCTCATTTTCAAAATACTGTGTTTTCAAGACACCAAAAATGTTTAACAAGTTGAATAGTTCATATCTTTTTACCTACGCCAGACCTAGGCATGACTGCCATCAGTCTATGTCGGTCAGCCCGATGCAGTTCTGAAACACACGTAAAGAGAATTTGTTAGCATCATTAACAGCTACTATGTCGGTAAGTCCAGGACAAGAGTCCAGGTGGTCTCCACACATATCTCCATTAAAACAAAGTGGGCACCCCCCGTTGGAGAATCAGCCAAACCAAATCTGAAAAGGTGCTTTCTAAGGTAGTCATATCCAGTCTGGACTCTGAAGTTTGCGACTGGTTTACACTCCACAGGTCTTGGCATGTCACAAGGAATGGGACTCTCCATTAAGGAACCCCAACTCTTTCCATTCGCAGAGTTCTTGACAATCTCTCGAAGACGGGTCTTGAATCTAGAAGAAATGATCCGCTTAACGCTATGGTAGCCAAGAGGAGAGTCGCAGGCTGAGATAGAGCAGAGCCAGCTCCAGCATCTGCAAGTTCGTTACCCTTCACTCCACAATGACTTGGTATCCACTGAAGGGTTACATTGCGACCATTATTTATTAGAGAATTTATCATGCTTTGACAATCGAGAACAAGTCCATTTCTCGAAGGTAGAACAGATGAGACTGCTAAAATAGCAGCCTGTGAGTCTATAAAAATTGCAATGTTTCGATCTTCTCTTTACCAATCTCAGTCAGTGCCATATTGACCGCAGCCTTTTCACCATCATAGTTAGTACAATTTGCACCAACTGCCCTGCTAAGGTTGAAGTACCTGGAGTAAACCCCTGCACCAGCATTATGATTAGCCCCAGCAGCAGAACCATCCGTATACACATGTAGCCAGTATGTCTCGGGGAATCTTTCGCCAAAGCAGCCATTCTCAACTCAGTATAGGTGCAGGATCTTTTATTGACTGGCAGCACCAAATCCTAATTATAACAGGCTGGGCTCAAATGTCTAATAAATTCTCCAGTCTCAAACAGGGACTGTCTGTTAGAAGAAGGGATGTCAAAATCAGTAGACAGTTCGTCATGTAAGAAGATAGGTTGGGATTTTAACCTACGTTCTGCAGGGTTGTAGAGTTTCTCCAAAAGTCACCATGCCTCTTCAGTCTCTAACTTAAGAACACCCATTTTCCTCCGGAAGGTCTGGGGTTCGATATTTGCCTGTAATTGGATGGGTGTTGAAAATGTCCATCAGTTATAATTTCATTATTTTGGACAGTTTCAATTTTGTTCTGAACCGCTTCAGAAGCAGTTACAAGAAGCTCACTGCCATATTCAATAGTAGGTCTGATGCATGATTTATAGGTGGTACAAAGGAGATCCTGTGTAGTACCCCATTTCACACCAGCAAGTCTTTTAAGCAGCCCATTTTTTTTTTTTTTTGCCAACGGCCTGTACCCTGCTGGCTTGCTTGTGTTCCAACTCAGCCTTGAATACAAAACAATTCCAAGGTAGGTGGCCTCTTGGGTCCTCTGGAGCTGACAGTCTCCATAGAAAAGTTGGATCGCTTTAGGTGTAGTGCTCAGAGTAAAGACCTCGAAGACCGTCTTGCTTGTATTTACAATCATTTCATTATTATTTGACCAAGTCAAAAGAGCATCAAGAGCAGTGTTCAGCGACTCCTGGATAGTACGGATATCTCCATCAGCCGACCACAATACAAGGTCGTCAGCAAAAAGGGCCTGAACTTTAGGATCTTAGGATTAGTTCATATCTCAGATATGGTATAAAAACCAATTCTTAGTATGAACAAAAGCAAATCAGTGACGGTGAGAATGTTCTACCAGGTGAGGCATGTTTAAGGAAAAGAATGGAAAAATTGTGAATATGACGATAAAAAATCTGACATTCAAGAAAAATATGGCGTATAGTAAATGGAGCATGGCAAGGTGAGCATTCAGGAGCACTCTCATTAAAAAGTAAATGTCGGTGGCAGGTTCGAACAGCATTCTTTCATTTACTTGAGCAGGACCAAAGAAATATTGTAGGTTAGAGTTTGTCTCACTGCAGGTTGCATTGTTACCGCCAAAGGTTACTAAATTGTTTAGCTGCTTGTTTCGGGGGAAATAAAGGGACTAGTGAATGGAGACTGAAGCATTTAGTTACATGGACAAAAAAAAAGGAACCATATGACGCCAGGGAGAAGATCTAGTCATCTGTCCGGCAATACTTGCAGCTCTGCAAAGCTTAGGGGAATTTCCTTTCCAGGGAGAGCTTAACAATGAAAAGATTGTAGAACAGGCAAAAACTGATTTCCACTCAGGAATCCATTTGACTTTTTAAAAGACACAAAACCAATCAACCAGAAGGTCTATTATTTGTGTAAACTAAATTAATTTCCACATGTATGAGGTCTCATTTCTTTTTCAACATCCGAAGTGTCAGTACTAGAAGGGTGCCGGCTCATTTCATCCCCTTCTGTAACGAGGATCTCTTTTCCAGGGTACCAGCTTTCTTTTGATTCGAAAGAGAAGTTTTCATCTTCCAGAAATTGAAAATTTGGTGTTATGAATTTTTTTTCGTTTTCCTTTGAAATGTGAATGATTTGTGTATCTGATTTAAGAGATTTTTTCCCCTTGGATTATTGTGTTGAGTGTTAACGTGTTATATTGTGGTTGATTAATTGAATAGGTTGAGGTTCAATTTAGGTACAAATTGAACTTTGCGATTTCTAATACGTAGAGCGTTAGCATATGAGATGCCCATTTGGGGACTGGAAATTTATAATACTACGTGTTTCAGGATAGAAGATTTAACATTGAGATTTTCTTTTCATATATAGATCCATTTTAGGACATGATCAAAAATGAGGGATAATCACCTTGATAGCTCACATTTAAAGGCAATTGTACTGACCACTAGCATGGCTAGGCGTAGCACATCTTGCACAAGTTATTGTACCTCAGCAAGAGATCTGAGTGATCAAAACGCTAACAATGGTAACAACGGAGAGTATTTGAAATATAGGGTTGTTGAGAAAAATTAAGATTGCTTTCTTTGATAGGGGATGGAAGCTTTGGAGTATTGAATGCGAGGATAACATGGTAAAAGTTAATACGGAATGTTGCCATCACGATGTATAGTTATGCGTCGGACATTTTGTTCTTCGGGTTTTTAACCTTTTTTTTTTATTTGATGCATCTAATTCTGCCTCCGAAATGCCATCTCTTGACAAGTTAAGCGAACCATGTATAGAAACATTAACAAGAATTGAACCAAAGGATGAGATATCCATGATCTTTCAACCTTGCTGAATATTACATTCACTAATGTGTCACCAGATCGAAGATTTTTTTTTCTTTTATATTAATAACATTAGCTTCGGTACGTTTAAGAAAAATAGAGCATGCCATAAGTTATCAACTGTTTGTACTTGATCAGGAACTGGAAAGGAAAACTATCTGACCATGAGAGGGTAGATTATGGTGACAAGATTGCTTCAAGATTCTGGACCCTGGAGCTTTCGCAAAATATCGATATCACATTCCGTTTTCATGGATTCCTTCCGGTATTATCATGGCCCCCAGTTGACCCCGATTTTTCACATTTTTCTGACGTGCAAAATAACCGCCGAAGTTCCCTGTATACTAGACTGCGAAAAGTCTTTAATAATATAACCAGACAAGACGCGTGCCCGTACAGTACACACTTCTTAAGAGGATTTCTTGATATGGGTGAATTCCTGCTATCTAGCTCAACACACCGATGGATTCAAACATTAGACCTCGTTATGACAGAATGGTTCATGAAGCTATTTTAGAAGAAGCACGCTACTGTTCCTCCGCTGACAGCCCCACCAAGAGCTACCTCGAGCTCAATGGGTGTGCCTCGCGGCAGAGGTTTGAAGAGACGGTACACACCTTGATGGTAGGCATCGCGTCAGATCGGTCCTGATACTTCAACTAGTTCATGGTTGCAAATTTGTTAAAAATAATCACCAATTTTTTTTTTGTAAAAGTTTTAAATTTTTTTATACTTATTTCATATTGTACAATACAATTAAATAAATTGGAACAAAAAAGGAAGAAACTATAATGGATTAATTGATAGTACTGTATAAAATTTATACACAAGTTGAAATCAAAGCTCCCAAAACAAGATTACTTGGGGGGAAAAAAAGATTGAAAAGATCACTGGGGTACCTTAGGATTGCAACACCTGTACTCATCTACCGTCTAAAAGGCATCTCTTTGAATGCTGTCGATTGTGAATCGGTAGAACGAATTAAAATTGTAAAATGTGATCGGTAAAATGTTTTCCAAGTACAGCATTAAGGGTTTATTTTATATATTTAGACACACGAGTCATATCTTTTAGTGCTATGAAGTGCAGTACTTCCTTCACATCTAGATTATTTCATAACAATTTTGTTAGTCCCGATTTATGTTCATTGACTCTAGATTTGTCTAAAGCACAGCTCAGTGCTGCGCAGTTCACAAGTTGCTTTGCACTTTGTTTATGACTTCATTGCAAAATCATGGGTAACTTGGCTTTGCGCAGTGTCTAAAATGAAACGCTTGGTTGAAGTGGTTTTTTTATTTTCTAGATCTAACGCAGAAATCACATAAGTAATAATTGTTCTTATGAACTTTTTTTTTGCGAGAGGATAACTTAAGGCCACTGTAAATCTCTAATTACTTAGTAATCCCTTATTACATCTGTCTCGTTATGTGCAATGACATAGCCTGGAACTGGTTATCTAATTTTGCTGTTAAAGATATTTTCAGTAATCTGAACTAGCAACCAGCAAGACATTGTTCATCTATAGAACCATGATTTAATTTGTGATATCATTTAAGATTAATAATTTTCAATGGTGATAAAGTTTCTTCAAATAAAAGGGAGTTACGTTGTTACCACGTTTTCTTCATAAAAGTAAATTCGTTCTTCCTCTCTGCTGTACATCTTTCATGTTTGAGTCTTTTATTCATCCAGATAGCATGATTACTTTTACTTTCTATGAGAATCTTCTATATTTAACAAGACTTAATTTCCTTTTCCACAGAAATTAACTCAAGGAATTGAATAAAACACCATTAATTCATATGCCTTAATAATCTACATTTTGTTCTTTGGTTTTTTTCCCGCTATGTTCGTTTTCCTAATCTCAGCGTTTATCACATTTCATAGCTACAATAATCGTCGAGACAATCATAACATAGCTTCTAATAAAGTTGCAAGCATTTTCCCATCTGATAGGCACCATTTCGTACACACTACAATTGCGACTCCAAAATTCCATTTTGAGGGAATATCTGCTGTTGACAAACCGCAATAGGTGCCGATACATGTAAGCGAACGGAATCACGTTTAAGTGAAACAGGGTGATTAGAAGACTTAAAATTGTAGTTCAATTTTTTTTTTTAAACTTTTTTGCTTGATGTTGTTTGTTTTGTTATACAATGATTAAAAAAAGTGCCTCAAGTATTCTTTCTTAAAATATGACTTCTAAAGTCACTGCACTTTGCTACCCCTGAGATGCATGTTCCGTTTAATTTTAAATTTGACAATTCTATTTTTATGTGCTCTTTAAAAATGAAGATATCTTATGTCTGAAGTAATAGTGTATTTACTCACTTTTACCTTTGTATATGGACATTTTACTTTTAAAAGAATAAAAATTTTGTACTGGATAACTCTGAAGTCATTTCAGTTGTTCATTTTTGGTAATGAGTCAAGTTTCTTCCAAGCGTATGCTAAGATATAATTTGCATGAAATGCAGACAAAATGGCTGATAAAAATGATCTAAACAATGGCTTGACTGAAATTGTTAACACTTACGGAAAATTAAGGAAGTATTTGATTGCTTTTTTGCACTGCACTTGAAAGTGAGCTGAAATCAATCAGGGATGTCACATTTACCTTTCTTTTTTTTCCCCTAGAGGTTAAATGTTTTAAGCATGTTGCAAAGTAAAAGATCTTTCCTTATCCCTTTTCCGTAATGCATATGGTAAGAATCTTATTTTGAAAATCTGTTACTGAAAAAGAACACCAGCTTTAGTAGAATTACGCCTATTAAATTTTTGTATATTTTGTAACTTTCATAATTCTAATTTGTAAATGGAATGCTTAATCTCTTTTTCAATTCCTATTATTAGCTCACTCTTTATTTATCTTGTTCAAATTTTCAATCGTTAATAAAATACATTTTAAAGCACTCAATTGAGCTGAAATTTTATATACACTATTATTTTGGATGACAATACAGTAATTTAATTATAATTAATAAAAATTAATTGATTAAAACTAATTATTCAAAGAATTACAAATACAGCCACGTTGGCATCATTTCTGGCGACTTAGCGACCATTTTGGCGACTTGTGTCAAAACTTGAAAAGGTTTTTTCCTCGCATTTTGAAGCGCTCATTTGAGCTGAAATTTTCTATACACTATTGTTTTGGGTAACAATACGATAATTTATTATAATTAATTTTAATTGACTGAAGTTATTTAAGAATTACAGATACAGCTACGTTGGCTTCATTTTTAGCGACTTGGGTCAAAACTTTAAAAGATTTTTTTTTCCCTCGCGTTTCAAAGCATTCAGTTGGAACTGAAATTTTATATACATGATTGTTTTGGATGACAACACTATACTTCAATGATGATTAATAAAAATTGCCACTTAATGTTGCGATTCTGTCATATATATGGACATTGATATTAATTGTAACTATTTAATAAAAAAGTAACTAAAATATTTTTTTGTTGATCTTAGGAAATTACTTAATTTTTTTTTTATTTATTTACAGATGTGTGCTTCTTTGAATTTCAGTTTGCAAATAGTATAGTGAAGTAGTAATAGGGTTATATAAAGGATTCCTAAAAGTATTTTATTGAAAATTTTGACAGGTATTATAAATAATAGTCTTGCCTCTCGAACTTAGAGTGAAATTTATTTTGCATGATGTATTTCTTAAATTATTTGTTGCCGATATATAATTAATCATAATTATGCAGATAATAAACGTTTTCCTCCCTTCATATATTTCCCTTATCTATTAAAACAGTTAAAAAATTCTTTAAAATAAATGTTTATATTTTACTATAGGAGGTGCTGCAAACGAGAAATTTGTTTCACAATGGCCTGTTATGTGGAACCCCTTCGTCAAATCTCACTGTTAAAGTTTGCCGTTCAAGTGTGCAATAGTGCTGAAATTCGGGACTTTGTAAAAGAGAATGGATGTGAATCGTTCGTTTTTCCAAGTAAAGAAACTTATATATATCTAAATGGGAAAGATCAAGTGGATGAGACTTGGACATCAAAGAACTTTCTGATACAAGAGGTTTTTCCAAAATCATATGTAATTCGCAACAGAATCCTAAGCGGTCGCTCTGAGGCTTGCTCAATACGAAACGATATCTCGCCCTTTGCAAGGTGGGAAAAGCTCGTCGAAAAAACGATTTCCTCGTTCTCATTACCTCAGCGCTTACGATCTGAACTATTAGATGTGGTTCGATCAGTCAGCATTGAAATCGACAGATGGATCAAGGACCATTCTCGGTCTTTGCGAAATTCCTTACATTTTGCCCACAGTGCTCAAAGCCATTTTCAGTGGAATGCACTTGGGAGAATCGATCGAGAGAGAACTGCTAGTATGTTAATAGCAAATAAAAGATTAGATATTGAGGAACGTTACCTTTTAGCCATATATTACGGTTTGACGATTCCGATCGAAGAAAGGGTGCCCTATATAATTGTTCAGAAGTATTCCAATTTGTTTGAGAGAAGGCATGTTCCACCACAATGGAGTTCGTCTGTTGTAGACTTCGAAAATAGGTCCGTCGCGCGGACGGATTGGTTTAGCACATTAAACCCTAAGGAAAGGGTGCTATATCTAAAAAAAGCACTGTCGGAGGAATGCTTGCAGTTCGAAGATTTGCGCTTTTATTTGACTTATATGTCGGACGATGAAAGAAAAAAGGTTTTTAAAGTGCATGCCTTTAGAATTTTATCGCAGATTCTTTTAGACTGGCCCTTACAGTACAAGTTCTTAAAAGCTGCAAAAGATTTGTTGCCGTATTTCACCGAAAGTGATTTTCTTGAAATGTTAAGAATAATCTTAAACGAAAAAATCCTGTTGGGCAGGAAGGATTTTAACTACATTAATCTTCTGAAACAGCTTTGGTCTATGAGCCCATCTGAGTTGAAAGAATCTATTAAGACCGATTCTATTTATGAACCGCTCATGTTTACTATAAACTTCCCTGTCCACGAGAAATTTCCAAATGAACAACTATTCCAGTGGTATGATGATAACTGTTTAAAGTTTGGTTATAGTGGATTAAATTATTGTGTATTCAAAGATGAAATAGATCCAAAAAAATGGCTCCAGTCAGACGATTTTAAGTTTTATTGTAAATATAGATTTGTTAACGCATCTGTTTTTCTAAAGAATCGGAAAAGAAAACATGAGGAAAGTGCAAGTACTGGATCTGCATAGTACGTTTTAGGACATGGATAAGGGTTTTTCATATTTGATTTCGCGTTTTAATAAATATTTCATAGAACAAGTTCCTTTTGTTTTCTCATTTTATTCACGTTATTACCAAAGATGGGAAGCTGAGCTGCTAATGTGAATATAAACATTGCCAAGGTATACTTGCAAAAGATTGACTACACCTCAGAAAAATGTCGAAAATTCTGGATAAATTAAAATGAATTTTTATTTTTTGATCATGTAAATATTTCTTGGTAGTATAAACACATGATTTGTCATATACGTAATGAATGATTAATATCCAATTTTTTCAAACATTTCGATGGAATAAACTTCCAACGTCTTTACTAATAGTTTTAATGAAAAAGATTTAGTACACATTTTTTTTTTTAAAAAAAAGGCACCCTCAAAGGGTACAATTTAATTTGAAAAAGAGAAAGCACATTGTGGAAATTACAGATATTTGTGCTTATCCCATTTTACAATCCAAAGTAGACCAACCATAGCTTCTAAACAACTGGTTTAGAAAAGTTATTTGGGAGCGAACATGCCAGTTTCAATTCGAGTTCCCGGTTGAAGAACGCATGTTCCACGTGAAGTATGTAAAACAGGGTTATCGAACTCGCGGGCTGCATGTGGCCCGCACAGTATATAGGTAAACAATAAGATGATAAAATCTCTCGAAATAGGAAAGATAGCAGCAGAGAAGAGATGTCAAGATATGAACATTTAACTTTTTTCTTTTGTATATATTTTAATGTATTATTCTAAATAAAACCTTTTTCTATGAATATTGTTTTTTTTTTTTTTGGCATCCCACCTAAACTTAAACTTTATTTGGCCCAAGTTACCATTTGAGTTTGGTACCCTTGATGTGCAGGCTCAAACTCCTTGCACATTGGCAAGTTTTTACTGTTGAGGATATCATCTCAGCTGGAACCCAACACTTGGATGTTGAAAATTACGAGGTCCGTACCCGTTGTGTTGTGCGACGTTAATGAACAATTCACCTAAAGCTATGAAGTGGAAAATGTATCGGTTTGGCCAAGTAGATACGTTCCTTGAAAAAAAAACCATTTAAATAAAAGATGCGATTTGAATAGTAAAAAAGGAACATGTTTTCCAACTTATCCAAAAACCGCGCAAGATGAACTAAAAAACTTATTTCATTCGAAGAATCTTATTTAAAAAAAGCGATGAAAATTTGTGTAGATTTTTTTTAGGAATGTGTATTTACATTTATATATTAAAACTTATAGTAGGGGCATCAAAACGAAAAATGCATTCATAAGAAAATTTGGGAAACACTTTTTGGAACAGAATTTTTTAACTTTTTTTCAACGTGAAAACCAGCAGAATTGTAACAGTTTTCATATCGTTGGATGCCTAATATTTGAAAATATACAACGTACCTCAGCTGTCTGTTAGTGACATACAGTGCACACATTTTTGGCGAGTTTCGTTTGGGGGTTGTGCTTTTAAAAACTAGTCGCATTGATCGCTGCGAGAATTTTAGTTTTAGATTAGTTAGAATTGAATTACATGTACTTCTTAGAAGTGTTAACGATATCCATGTATGCTTGTGCATATTCTGAT
The DNA here is from genome assembly GCA_019973975.1 of Trichonephila clavata. Classification (NCBI taxonomy): domain Eukaryota; kingdom Metazoa; phylum Arthropoda; class Arachnida; order Araneae; family Nephilidae; genus Trichonephila; species Trichonephila clavata. Next base: position 15,003 of record BMAO01021231.1, on the reverse strand, counting down.
TTTAGGACATGTGAATAATTTCTTTTTTGGAAAATATCACAGACTCTCTAGCAAAACATAACTTCCTTGGTTCCAAATTTCTGTGCTACGTTGTATAGTATGTTTTACGAGATTCCACTCCACTTTTCCTGTAATCAGACAGCGATAACTTAAGAGCGTTGTCGAAATTTTACAAATCTGCTTTATCCAACAGACGGCGTTGTTTGCAACTCAGATGACGTCATAAAGATAAAGCTTGTTATCTAGAAACCTATCGTTACTATAGCAACGGGGTGTGGTTTAGAAATGATTGGCAGATGTAGTCGGTACGAGATCGCATGCGCTCTTTGAAGATCCAGGGGAAGAAAAACGTGTTAGCAAATGGGGTGGGGGTGAGGAAATGGATGTGAAAGAGTTTTCTACAAATAGTTTCAACGTTTGAATAAGGTTCTGTCACTGCCGCACAAAATCGAGGTGTGGAGAATTTTTTTTTTGTTTTTTTTGAAAGCCGTGCTAGTGGATCGGTATCAAAATGTGTATTGAACTTTTAAGTATATATAGTTCTGGAATCTACTCAGAAATACATTTTTCCTCAGAAATAATGAGGCTAATCGGTCTGGATTTCTAGGAAAACATAGGATATATTTGCTTAATTTGGGTATAATTATGCGAGTTTTTTCCATTCATATGGAAAATAATTGAGTGTAACGCACTTGATATTTTGTCACATGAATTATTGTATTTCAGGGTAGGCCTTTGAGTACAACATTTTTGAGGGAATTCTATTGTAGAATTTTACTGTTTCCTAGTTTTGGAGGACATTTATCCCTTTTTGTGGAAATTGGTATTGTAGTTTAGAAATCATGTAATTCATTTCAACTTTTCTATAAAATCATCGTTGTAAGGCTCCGAATTTTTAGGAAGAAAACGTTCAAATTGTTTCTTGACAAATACGTCTACATTGTCTTAGGTATTATAAACAATGCCCATAAGATTAAGAAGGGAAAGGAAATATGGGTGGGGTTTTTAATTTTTCAACGAAGAATTTGGTAGATCTTTATTTGAAATTTAGAAAAAGTTTTTTTTTCTTTCGAGTTTTAGGGGATATTTGTTTTATTTATCTTTGTTACCATTATTTATCGATCTAATTCTCTTTGTTTGCTAGAAATATGCGAAATTTTAATAAGTTTCTTTCTGCACATATCTCTTAGATACAAATTGTATTTGAAATTGTTATAGAAGGATGCTTATTATGGAAATAAAGTTTCGATTTGAATCTTTAAAAAGAAAATGTCATTTTTTGTCAGTTCTTTTTTAACAGCATTCCATTTCTTGTTTTACAAATTAATGCTATTTCCAATCAGGGGGGCATAGTTACCGCGTATCAATGATACGGGGCCCCAAGCTTTGAGGGCGGGCTCCCAAACGTGTAAGCAAAAAACCGCTGGGGTGGCCTTAGAGAGTGCCCTCAAGGATGATACAGGGTCCACTCAGGACCAGCTCCGTTAGTGTTTTCAATACTCATGAAAATGTTACAAATTTCACAGCCTTCAATTAAATTATTATATTCATTGAATTAATTTCCAAACTAAGCTTCCTTTTTTTATTTCCTACGTGCAACGTTTACAGAATATTTATTGTATATAGTCTGCGTTTGTGTACTCTCATGTTATTTTTAGTGTCGCCGATTATAAGCGGAAATAAAATCTGTGCATTTTCGTAATCGGCTCTTTTGAATTTTTACTGCTTTGATCTCCTTTTCTAGTGACACAATTGCGATGCTGAAATTCTAAAGAGGAACGGTGTGGAGAACAGTAGTGCGCTTTAGAAATCTGATATTCCTATCAATTTTTTGATGAAATTATCTTCATAAGACTCAAACTTTACAGAGGAGGTTCTTCAGTGAATTCACAAGCAGGTTTATGATTGTTGTCTTGGATACCATAAATAAAGTCCATCGGGCTAAGAAAAGGAAAGGGAGTTTAAATTTTTCTTCGAAACATTTAGTATATCTTCAGTTGAGACTTGAGAAAAAAAAATAATTTCCAAAGTTTTATTTTTGTTGAGAGGAGTGGTGGAGGGAGACGATATATATATATAATAAATTGAAAAATAAGACTAAACTATCAACTAACAAAGCCAGAAGATAGAAACCAGATTTTAAGACACATAACTATAAAAAATGATGGAAATATATATTGTACAAGATTTAAATAAACGTAAGTATAGCAGGAAACAGAGTTAGAACTTTAAAAGGGAAGAAACCAAAAGAGTCAAAGGACTTAAAAGGTGACCTATTATGATTTCTAAAGCTGTTGCTGAATTAGGACCAGCAAATTAGGGTTATATATATAATGTTTTGTAGCACTTTTTGAATTCTGTTTTTTTTTCTCTCCTTGATCTTTATATTTGTGGTTGTGTGGGCATGGTACGCTCTAGAAAAAATAATGGATTGCTTTAAATGTGTTACTAGTTTGAGTAGCGATGTTAAGACTACACAGTGCCCTTTTTAAAGACAGTAATATTGAAAGTAGTTTGTGTTTTCTTTTCAGATTATATTATTAAATTGATTCTGGAAATAAAAATATATTTGGACGGTCTTTTTTTAAAAAATTACAAATTGTTCTTGTAAAATGCTCAATTTTTAAAGTTTTTTAGTTATTTTCAGTGATTTCTGTTTCTTAGATTATTAAGAACAAAAGTTAGTATGGAATTGAACATTTCAAACTAATTTTCCCTACTAAAAATTCCTTGTTGAATTTTAATAATTATTTTTACAGCTAAACCTAGAAAAAATATCAAATTTTTTTAAACTATTAAGATTTTTAGAAAAAGTAACTAGTGCTCTCAGACCGAGAGAAATCCATATTAACTTTTAAAGAAAACATATATACAAATTCTACAAAAAATTTTCAATATTATCTCGAACAGAAGAAATCCTAGGGAGATATATATCCTCAATATTGAAAAGTCCGAGAAAAACAGTTAAAGTTTGTAAGGGCATAAAACAAAAACTAATAATGCCTCTAAAGATCCAATTTTAAAAGAAAAATTTATCATCCAAATTATGTACATTGCATCAAAACACTACTTTATTTAAATATGTTATACGAGGATATATTTTTTTATATTTAAAATATGTTTTACATAAAATTAATAGCATTTGTTACGATGACAGATTACTCAGCATAATCTTAACATAATATTTTCATAAAAGTTTTGAAATACTTATAAAAATAATTATACAAACTGAAATTAGAAACCCCCAGGTTCACATATATAACATCTAATTTTTTTTCAGTTTTAAGTCGGTGCAATTTAGAAAGTTTGATTTTTATTACATGACTTGAAATGATTTTACTATAGTATTATAATGCATTTTGTATAATACAGATAAATTCAGTTATATTTGCAATACTTGTATACGGAATACTTGAATTCAATCAAGTCTCATTGTAGTATCGGCTGAAAAAAGGCCGATTTTAAGTCATAATTTTCAGTAGTATTCCACCTCTTCCAAATATTGTGTTTTAGTAACACAAGAATGTTTTGAGTCCGCAATTTCTCAACAGAAAAAAATTAATGAAAACAAAAAAAGCTAAGATTTTTAACTACGTGTAAAAACACACAAATATTGCTCTTTAAAAATTAAAACCCTCGAAACATAACTGAACAGAAACTATTTTAGTAGTAAAAGTAGGAGTTAATAGCCATTTCACTGAATGAACCGATTATTCTCCCAAATATCTCTTTATATACAAAAAAAGTTTTTCGTGATGCTGTAATAAATTTATTTCTACTTAAGGTGAAGCTAACAAAAGGAACTACATCTTTATAACATAATGGAGCAAACCCACAGCTTGGACAAATTTACATTTATGATAGGGAGGCTTTGCATGAACATGCAAAAATAGTTAAACATGACGTTACAAATTTTACAGCCAATTATGAAGAAAAATCCGTATAAACTACATAATACAAGGAAGTTACAGTTTTACAATTTGAGCCGTGATAGAGTTGCATAATTTGTACAATGGGAGTTGGTCCACCATTAGGCAGATAGGGGAGGGGGCGGTACCTCCTTCCACTTTTTAATTAAACTTTTAAAAATGGAAAAATGCTTTAAAATGAGTGCTAAACTAATCACGCTCTCTAAACTGTCAAATATTGAGATTGTCAACTCTCAGAAAACTTCAAATATATTAAAAACTGATTGGTTATCAGACTCCCTTAACCTTTTCACTAGATTTTTTGCTATTCCTAGTGGGTGCAGTAGCTTAGTGGTTATGGTCACGAGTTCATGGCTGGGCTGTCATGGCTTCGAGTCCTGTTACCACTAAAGACCCTCCGTGTAGATGAGGCCGTTCCTCCCGTTCATGTGGTAGTTAGGAAAGAGGAATGCCAGCTCAGGTGTCATTCTCGTTACTCGACCGAGGTTGAAAATAACGAGGTTTGTGATCAATAGCCCTCTTGTTGCTTTATAGAGCGACGTTAATCTCTCTTTCGCTAGTCCTGCTCCAGGCACATAAATTACTTTAATAAACCCTGTAAAAACTGATTTACAGTTAATCTTTTATCTTCAAAATTTACATGTCTAATGATTGAATTTTGTTCCTAATGGGAAATTTTAAGAGTGCAGTCCATTTGAACGTAGCTGCTTTAATTTGGAAAGGACTTCCTTTCCGAAATTAAAGCAGCTACTTCCAGCTAAACTTCCTTTCCTTATACAAAAATAACTTATTTTTGAGATCTGTGCATAATTCTCTGTTTTACGAATTTTTTATTCTGTTTATGTGATCCATTAGCACAGGGTAGTATTTACTTAACAATTCGATTAAAAAATTTCCATTATATGGCATACTTATTACTTCATGATGGAGAACATTATTACATGTTAAAAATAGAATCACATCTACAATTCTTTGAAATAGTAATTTTAGATTAATGATTACGCGGAACAGTGATTAAAAAACATACAGTGAGAGATGTTTTTTATATTTAGGGTCAATTGAATTAGAAGATGCATATAAAATTGTTTTAAGAATGTTATTATCCCGGCATCAGCGCAGCGGCAATATAAATAAAATGGTAAAATTGTATATAATTATGTATATCTTACTCATATTTATTAAGATAAGAAATAAACATAAAATAGAATTCCCCTTCAATATACAGTGGTGGCATAAATTGTAGACACTTTAAAATTATTAGGTTTTAAGTTTGTATGCTTGTAGAAAGCGTTGCGTTGCACAAAATACAAAGTATTTTATATGATTTTAAAGATAATGTAATACTAAGTTAATCCAAAAAACAAAATTCAAATATTTGCAATGCATTAAAGTTATTCTGCAATAATTATCGATATACATTAGATACTGATGATTGCAATGAGTGAGTGAATATTAAAGTCGCACTGTTCAGCTACACGAGAGCTTTCGGCGACAGACCGCGTAATTTTGAACCATGGTCAAGTGACGAGGACGACACCTGAGCTGGCACCCTTTCCCTTAACTACCACACCACACCAATGGGAGGATGTTTGAGCTCTCGACAGATTTAATGTGCATTGCTCCCCTACACGCCGGTCTTCAGTGGTACTGGGCTCGAACTCATGACACGCTAGCCATGATCCGATACCTTGACCACTTGTCTACCGCGGCCTGATAGCAATGAGTCATCAGTGCTTATTGGGGTAACCTTTACTTTTTATTGCAGCTTCGCATCAATGCTTCATTGAGCTGAAAATAGCTTCAAACTCTTCCTTCGTTATTACATGATACCAAGAAACAATTATAGCCCGAATTGGTTCCCTATTATTTCATGGGTACCTTATTCGGACAAGAGTTTTCAAAAGGTGCCTCAAGTTTTCGATAGGATTGCGGACAGGACTGTTTCCTAGCCTTCAATGATCTTAGAACATGCGTCGGCAACCTGTGCACGTGGTACAATTCTCAGTGGCACTCTGAACCATTCTACAAATTTGTCAGTTTTTAAGTGGATGGAAGTTGACAAACATCTGAATTATTAACATTTACGGAATTACGAAAAAATCTGAAAGATAACCCTAAAGATAAATTTACAGCTATATTGTTAAATTATTGAAGGTCATTGCTGGAGAGATTTAATTGTTTAAAAATTGCATGTACTCTGCTTTCTGCTTTTGGTTCTACATATCTAAGTAAAAAATCTTTCCCCTTGTGTGAAAAATATTTCAAGTACACATAGAAATTGTTTAACAACTGAATACTCAGAATCATGTCAAAATGAAAATAAATTATACCCCAGATTTTGCTATATGACAGTGGTAGAGAGTTCACATTAAAATTTTTATTTATCTTTTCATTTAACTCTACTGAAGAAAAATACTTGCATTTTGTGTTGTTTATTTCTATTTTTTTAAATATGTTTAAAAATACATAACATATGTACAACTTAATTTTTTTTATTTTCGTTGAAGAAATAGTTATATTTTATGCTGTTTATTTTTATGTTATGAAGCATCTTTAAATGATGCAAAATTATATAATAAAGCTGTAAATCTATATTAATGACTAATCTAACTGTGCATGCATTATCGCGGGAATCGAATTTTTAAATAAATGTCCTACTGTATGGCACCCTGAATTCTATTGATTTGGCACGTTACAGCTAAAAGTTTGCTGACCCCTGGTCTAAGCCCAACACTTGTTGATATTTCATACTTTATGAGTTAGAATATCTTATGCGAAAAGGAGTATTTTAAAGCTTTCAATTGGCATATTATATCCAAAAATATAAATAAAATATCTACAAAAAGTAAACAAAATATTAACTTAATAGCTTAACGCAGAAATAAATCTTGTGTTAATTCACAACGGAGATCATTAAGAAATCTTTCCGGTCAACACAGTTATTTGTCAGATGAAGAAAATACTATATTTTATTCTAAAACTTTTTTTGTTGTAACCAATTTATATAAAAACAGGATTCACCCATACAATTCAGAAAAGAAAACTGATTACTTGAAGTGTGAGGCGAACTCAAGAGAGTCTGTGAGATCCACTTAGTCTGTGAGATCCACTTTATAAATTTCAGTTTATTATGTTAAAAGCAAAACAATTATTTAAATTTATTATTTTGTTCACATGAATTTATTTATCATTGTTTAATTTTTTGTCACCAGGAACTGAACGATATTGAAAAAGTATATTATTTTGTACGCTGTGGCAACAAGGAAGTGCTCGTTCTGTTTTGTTTAATTAACAGTATTCCATGAAAAAATTGTTTATAACTAGGCGAGTCTTGGACTAGTTGGCATGTTAATTTGTGAAGTAAATGAGTTTTGGCAGTATTAATAGTTTGGAGTATTAATTTTCAATACAAGAAACTTTTTTATTTTTTACGATATCTGGCATCCGGTAACAGGATTATTAAGTGTCAATATGTTTACATCTGTTAAAGGCTTCAAGAAAGAAGACCTAATTTATTTGTGTCAAGAGATCAATGAGGACTTACCGTTGAGGGTTACCATATCTACAATGAAAGATGTAATTTTAAACAGTAAAGAATATAAAAATGATCCGGACTTTGTTTCAACCGTACTAGCCACAACTGTTTCTGAAAGGCAGAAAAAAGAAGAGAGAAATCGCCAAGACGAAGAGATAAAGCGCCAAGAAGAGAGAAAGAGCCAAGAAGAAGAGAGAAAGCACCAAGAAGAAAGAGAACGACAAAGACAACATGAGTTGGATTTGGCGAGATTAAACTCCCGGACAGTTTTACATATACTCTAGAGGATCAAACGCCAGAGTCAGGTAGTGTAAAAAAGAAATTTCACTTACCTATGTTAGAATTACGCCATTTTTCGGGAGATTTAAAGGACTGGTTGCCTTTTTGGTGCCAGTTCAAACATGTTCATAATGATGTTGATATAGCACCAGAAAATAAATTTCAGTATTTAGTGCAAGCAACCGTTAGCGGCTCACGCGCTCGGGAGGTAGTGGAAAGTTTTCCACCCACCGGCGCCAACTACGCCAAAGCTGTTGAATCTTTAAAATCACGTTTTGATCGAACTGATTTACTTATAGAATTCTATGTCCGCGAGCTTTTAAAATTGGTTTTACAAAGCGCTTCGCAAAGTTCGACTGTTAATTTATGTACGCTGTATGACCATTTGGAGTCTCAGATTAGGGCATTAGAGACACTTGGCGTAACAACGGATAAAAGCGCTGCTCTACTTCATCCTTTGGTTGAGTCATGCTTACCGGAAGATATACTAAGAGCATGGAAAAGACAAAGAGGTCCTGATTTCCATCATAGTGGCGAACCACAAGAAAGGCTTAGTAGCTTACTAAAATTCTTAAAATCTGAAGTAGAATCAGAAGAAAGGATTTGTTTGGCGATGCAAGGTTTCGGTTTAAACAAAAAGAAAGACAATATTGGGTTTAGAAATAAGAAATTTGAACCAAGAGTAAAACAAAATAAAACACCCACCGCCTCCGGTCTTTTTACCAATCCACATACTCATAAAACCAAAAAGTCATGTGCGTTTTGCGAGAAAACTCATCCCAGTGCAGACTGTTTTTCTGCGCAAAAAATGAGTTTAGATGAAAAACGAAGGATTTTGAGGGAAAAAATTGTTGTTTTGCCTGTCTGGCTCCCCGGTCATCCCGTCCGAAAATGTCGTTCATTTTTAAAATGTGTAATTTGCGGGAAGAAACATGTTCCCTTGATGTGCGAAACAAACGAGTCAAGAAAAAATGATTTCAAGAAGACGGAAGAAGCTGAAGTTTTCAACGAGGTCAACATGTCCAACCTGAGTGTGGGTCCTAAAGTGTTTTTACAGACTCTAAAGTGTAAGCTCATATCAGATAAAAAAGAAAAAATCGTGCGAATTGTTCTGGACACCGGCTCGCAAAAGTCTTATATTGTAAAGAGTCTTGCCGAAGAAATTGGATACGTTCCTATAAAGAAAAACTCTGGTACATTCACTGTTTGGTGGGATTAAATCTAAAGAATTTGTACATACATGTTACAGAATTAGGTTGAAAAAATATTAAGAACAATTTTGCATGCAACTTTGAAGCTTTGGATCAGGTAGCTATTTGTAATGATGTATCACCTGTGAACTCCGGGCCTTGGTTAAAAGAGCTTCAAGAAAGGGATATAACATTAAGTGATGTGGGAGAAAAGCCACAACCTGTACAAGTGCTTATAGGAGCCAATCTTTTTGGAAAGATTTTAATCGGTCAGCGTAGAGTCTTACCATGCGAATTAGTAGCCATTGAAACTTTGCTTGGGTGGACTCTGTTAGGGAAAGTTCCTGATAGTAAAGTTACTACAAGCAATGCCATGTTAGTGACATCACTTTTCGCTAAAGAGTTTGACATTTCGGACTTCTGGAAACTGGATTCTATTGGAATCAAGGATCCTATTGAAAAGCTGTCTAAAAAAGAGCAAGAGGATTTGACTACTGAAAATTTTCTTCAAACTGTTAGGTACAATGAAGATAATCGCTATGAAGTTCATTTGCCTTGGTTAGATAACTGTGTGCCTTTACCTGATAATTTTGAGCAAGCTAAAAGAAGGTTAGACACCACAACGAAGAAGTTATTTCAGGAAAATTTGTACGATAGTTATGAGGGCATATTTTCCGAATGGCTGCTTGAAGGAATTATCGAAGAAGTACCAATTGAAGAGAAAGATTTGCCTGCTAATTATCTACCTCACAGACCTGTTATCAAAGTTAGTAAGACAACTCCTATTCGCCCGGTTTTTGATGCATCTGCTCGACTCAAAGGACATCCGTCACTAAATGACTCCTTACATAGTGGTCCAAACTTGATTGAGCTCATTCCTGATATTTTGCTGCGTTTTCGAGAAAAGATTGGTGTAATCGCAGACATAAAGAAAGCCTTTTTGCAAATTAGCCTCTGTAGAGAAGACAGACTTCTTGAGATTTCTATGGTGGACAAATAAGGCTTGCAAAGACTACAGGTTTTTTCGGCATACCAGCGTAGTTTTTGGCGTTCGCAGCAGTCCTTTTCTACTAGGAGCTGTATTGAAGTATCATCTTGAACAAAATACTGACGTTGATCCTTTTGTAACTAGTTGTCTTTTAAAGAGTTTTTATGTGGACAATCTTGTAACCAGCGTCCACATTGAATTAGATTTGCAGCGAGTGATAAGTGTTTCTAATGAGTTATTAAAAAAGGTGGTTTCATTCTGCGGGATTGGGAATCTTCACTAACAGAGGATGGAAGATCCTTCAAAACAGATCTGTTAGGCCTTCAATGGAATGAAATTGAAGACTGTTTTTCGCTAAATATCAGCTGGTTGAAAGAAGTAAATGTCGACAACATTACTAAACGCACAATATTATCGGTTACTCACAAAGTGTTTGACCCATTTGGATTTGTATCTCCTGTAATGCTTTGTCCTAAAATTATGCTACAAAAAAACCTGGAAATTATCGTTGGAATGGGACGAAGAAATCCCTGGATCCCTTCGACAAGAATTTTTACAATGGTTTAGGGAACTAAAAGTATTGGAAAATGTTACCGTTCCTCTCTGGATCAACGTTAATCCAGAAAATATGAAGAACTTCTCCATTCATACCTTTTGTGACGCAAGTAGAGATGCATATGCCGCAGTTACGTATCTTGTACAAGAGGGAGAATGTGGAAAGGTGCATTTTTTAGCCTCGAGATCACGAATATATCCTCTGAAAGTTGCTACAATTCAAAGATTAGAGCTTCTTGCTGCATTGGTGGGAGCAAGATTAACGAAATCTGTATTGGATGCTCTTGGATGGACGGATATTAGACGTTTTCATTGGAGTGATTCCACTACCGTTCTTACCTGGATCATTAAAGATGAAAATTGGTCTATTTTCGTGAATGACAGAGTCCAAGAAATACGGAATATTAGCCAAGTTTTTTCTTGGCGTCATATTTCTGGCTTTGAAAATCCAGCTGATTTTCCCTCCTAGGATGCAAAGCAAGTATTTTAGTGAAAACTAGATGGTGGGAGGGGCCAAAATGGCTTACTTTATTTGAAGACGAAGGACCATGCAATGAATATGAGTTTGATGAAGATGAGATACTAAAAGAGAAAAGGAAAAGCTCAATATTAGCTTTGGTGTCTGTAAATCAAGATTCATCTGCAGGCTGGTTTTATCAGCGCTTTTCAAAATATGAAAGCATTGTGAAGTTAGTGGGATGGATTTTGAGATTTGTAAGGAGCTGCAGATGCGATGTTCAGCTAAGGAAAAAGGGAAGTTTGGATGCTGAAGAATACAGGGCAGCAGAGAAACAAGTGATAAAATTGGTCCAGTCGGAATCTTTTGTGAATGAGCATGATGCAAAACTAAAAACTTTGAGTGCGTATAAGGATGCCGATGGAATAATACGGCTCAAGACGAAAATAATTTTCCGTCAGGATACAGAAGATTTTAGGGAACCAGCTGTTCTCCCGTTCAATCATAAAGTTGTCGAAAGACTAATATTTTCTCACCATATCAAAAATAATCATGCTGGAACTCAAATTTTGCTTAATATTTTGAGAGAACATTTTTGGATTTTGAGAGGAAGAAAGACAGTGCGTTCTGTTATCTCAAAATGTGTCGTTTGCAAGAGATTTTCTTCTAAATGTTGTGATGTTGTATCTGCTCCTTTGCCTGAAGATCGAATACGACAGGCAAACGTGTTCGAGATTTGTGGAATTGACCTGGCGGTACCTTTATTTTTAAAAGATGGAAAGAAGGCTTGGGTATGCATTTTTACATGCGCCGTATATAAAGCTGTCCACTTAGAGCTTGTTTCATCGCTATCGACCGAAATCTTTTTTGCTAGCTCTACGGCGATTTATAGCTCGGAGAGGCCGATGTGAAACCATGTACTGTGATAATGGCACTAATTTTGTCGGAGCTTCCAATTTGCTTACAAGTTTAGATTGGGGCCGCATTTGTAGCGACAATGCTCTTCGTCCAATTAAGTGGAAATTTAATCCCCCTTCTTCACCATGGTGGGGTGGATGGTGGGAGAGACTAATTGGTATTCTTAAAAGTCTTTTGAGAAGAATACTTGGAAGAGCTAGTTTGGCATTTGAGGAGTTGACAACAGTTATTTGTGATTGTGAATCTGTAATCAACTCACGCCCTTTGACTTACATCGACGAATGTGACTCAGAATTTGTTCCACTTACCCCTGCGATGTTTCTTCAGGATATCAAAAACTCTGGTGTTCCAGACTGTGATGCGGCAGATCATAAAAGTCTCAACCATCGTGTCAAATACAGGTTAGCTTTACAGAAGGACATTCGAAAGAGGTTCAGGACCGAATATCTTGGATCTTTGATAAGGAGGCCGGAAAAGACTAGAACTTCGATGATAACTCCCGGGGACATTGTTCTCATAAAAAGTGACAACGCCAATCGAATCGACTGGGAAAGTGACAGAAATTCTGCCAGGGAAAGACGGTGTGTGTCGACTCATTAAACTTAGAACATCTCGTGGAGAAATTCTGCGTCCAATTCAGCGCGTCTTCCCTTTAGAGATCTCTTCTAATGATTCGTCTTTTCCACCAGACAAAAATGCATTATCTACAAAATAGCCTCTATGAAGAATGCTAGTCCTAAGTGTTCTGACGACAACTCCATCGACTACGCAGTTGTTCAAAACAAGACAAGACTAGGACGGACTGTTAAAATTCCCAAAAGGCTGGATCTCTAATATAGTTGTTGAGCTGTGGGACTTCCACATCTCAAGGTGGGAGGATGTGAGATCCACTTTATAGATTTCAGTTTATTATGTTAAAAGCAAAACAATTATTTAAATTTATTATTTTGTTCACGTGAATTTATTTATCATTGTTTAATTTTTTGTCACCAGGAACTGAACGATATTGCAAAAGTATATTATTTTGTACGCTGTGGCAACAAGGAAGGGCTCGTTCTGTTTTGTTTAATTAACAGTATTCATGAAAAAATTATTTATAACTAGGTGAGTCTTGGACTCTAGTTGGCATGTTAATTTGTGAAATAAATGAGTTTTGGCAGTATTAATAGTTTGGAGTATTAATTTTCAATACAAGAAACTTTTTTATTTTTTACGATATAGTCTATCAAACGATCTCAAGCAAACGTAAAGTTCAGTGTGCTCACTCGTAAAAGGAAAAAATTTAAAAAGTTTGAGAAACAAGCAAGAGTTGTTAAACTTGGAAGGTACTACACACACACAGTCCTCTTTTCAAAATTACAAGAAAATGATGTTTAAATGAAGATATTGTTTTGGATATTTATCAACACACTTCTGATATATGAAGCAGGTAGTTACAGGTTTGTTGAAACCCCACCTATAATCAAAATCCTTAATTATTATTATACACAATATTTGTTCGAAAATTTTCCTATTACTTTCCAAAGGAAATACCATCACTTAATAATCCTTATTACTTCATCTTTATACAACCTAAGGTTTGCAGCCGGGGTCCGGTGGTTTTTCCAATCCCGGGATCAAAATAATAATCACGGGATTTAATTTGTCTGAATTATATTTTGAATTTTTTTTCAAAGTATTGTGAATCTGGTATTACATTTAATGTATCTTGTTTACTCTTTATTACTGTATACGGTTAATGTTAGTTTTCTTACGTGTTGAACTTGAAGGGTTCGAGGAGATGTGTATGTTAACCGTGAAATTTCATATGTTTTCTCTTATTTTCATCTGTAACTTTCTTCCGTCGCGAGTGGGGTCAGAAAACGGACATTTTCTCCCACCTCAGGATGTCCGGTGTCAGCTAACTAGACAGAAGCATTTAGAATTTTTGGAAGATATCTAGTAGGGTTTACAACCCTGGGATCCTGGAATTCCAAAACCCCTGGATCCAGTGTTTTTTCTAATCCGGAAATCGGGATAAAAATAACTAATTCCGGGATTTAATATTTGTCTGAATTATATTTAAAAAATTTCTCATAAAAATTTTCTAATAATTTAATTTTTTAAAAATTTATATTCTGTTTATGAATAATGTACGTAGAATTTTTTGCGCAATTATAAGTGCTATTTGAAAAAAAAAGAGTGTGTGCTTATGACCACACGATTGAAGTGATGACTTCAAATTTTGTTATGCTATTTCAGGGATTAGTTAGGTGAATAAAAAACAAGGGTAATTAGTATTGTCCCTGCTAGTTGATATCACGGGGCATCGCGCTAAGTTGTTGTTTATGTTCGCCAAGTGGGCGATAACATTACAATATGGTTACCTTGATATTTTTATCGTCTGATGATGTGGTTGCCATGGAGCTAACGTATACTAGAAATAATTTTTAACACTCTTTATACTTGCATGTAACGGAATCTTAGAACTCGATTTTACCTACTTAAAAAGATCGGATTCTTTCGAAATTTCGCACACTTGTCAAGGATCGATGACAATACAATAATTTCATAATTTTGTTCCATTGTCCTTTCAGGATCGTCAGGAATAAGGATAATCAGATTTTGCGACAAATCCACATACCACTTCCAGATTTGGCGACTTATTGCACTATCATTTTAAATTTGGCGACTAGTTCATATACCATTTTCAGACATGGCGAATAATTTCATACATCATTTCCAGATTTGGCGACTAATTTCAGATTTATCGACTAAAAGCATAAGGTGTAACCTAAGGCGAGTGTTTTGAATTTAAAGCTAATTATATGCAAGTATAAATACACTTGCGGTTAAAAAGAAACAAAACAAAAAGTGTTCTGTATCTAAGATAGTGGACGGTGGGTGTTATCAATTTCTAACCATAATATAAACATTTTTCTGAAAATGAATAAAAAAATGCTCGTGCATGTAGAAAAAAAAATAATTTGCGTTCTAACTGCAAATATTTTTATTTTTATAAAGCAATACGTTTAGAAATATGATACGAATTAACATGAAAGGAACACGTTTAAAAGGTGAAAAATACCATTGACATTAATATTACATGTTTTTATGAATCTCTTACTTAATGTCTGTACGGGTGGAATTTTGTAACTAATTTTAAACTGTGT
>BMAO01021230.1:0-33711 GCA_019973975.1 Trichonephila clavata | reverse complement strand
TCCATATTCCAAAATGACCACGAGAAAGGAATGTGCGGGATTTTAAAAACGCTATAGGCCACCACTGCGTATCCAATCTTCTAAACATGATAGGCATTGCCAAGAGTCACCTTTGTAAACAGTGCGACTCCAATGGAGAAATTGATGCCATTTATTTGGAACGCTGGCGTGCACTCAACTCTGGATCTATGTGAAGCAGATATTGAGAGGCAAGTAACAAAATGTGTGATTTATAGACTATTCTATGATCTTGTGTCTCTTCTTTTTTTTTTTGTTGTTGTTTTTTTGTTTTGTTTTTGTCAATATTCTCTGTTTCTCATTTTGTTTGCAGTTGTCTTGTAGTCCGCTATTGGAAGTAAAATAATGAAGTTTGTGAGATGTACTGAAACATGAAGTTTTCTGAAATTATACAATGGAAAAAAAATGTTGGAAGTATAGAAAACCCTGTATCAAATTAATTGCTTTCAACAATGTTAAAAATATGAAACAGTATTTCCTCAAATTCACGCAAAGCATTCTGATATCTGCGAAGCGAAAATTCTTATAATTTTATGAATTGTTTGAAAGAACTTGCTAAGTCCTAGGTACAAGTCATTGCAATATGGAGTTAAGAGAAGTATGTATATATATATATATATATATATATATCTTTCAGAATGCAATGGCGAATAGTTTCATTTCTAGCTATTGAAAAAAGAAATATTATTTTAAATTTTAAATTTTTAAAGGAGTTTTTTTTTTAAATTTTAAATTTTTGAGAATTTGGATATTTCCAGATTAGTTTACCAAGTTGCAATAGGGTTCAGGTTGGCGCCATCAAACTAGTTTAACTCCACTTATCGGTCCTAAGTCCGAGGTGGCACTTGGATATTTTATAAATTTTATCTTATACAATTTTAATTTCGTTTGAATATGATGGATTTTCATTATTTTTATTCGCCATTGATATTTTGAAATGGGATGTCGTACTCTAGGATTCATGTGGTTCCGAATATTGCTTAGTTATAATTGTGTGATTTATTTTCTATATATTTAGATATATATTTAAATATATATATATATATGTGTGTGTGTGTGTGTGCGTGTGTGTGTGGGACGTCGTCTAGGGAAGGTTCAAATTTAATATTAAATGATCACAGAGAGTTAAAATGACTTAATTTATTAAAACACAACCAAAACATTTAACTATTTACAAGGGGTTTCAAATAATTAACTCAAGATTAATTTTACTTCCTAGATAACACCATACTAATTCGGAAAACACGCCTTCATTCTCAAAAAATGGAGACACAAATTCCATCCAACCTACATTCCTGCAATCTTTGGTGCAACTCCCAGTTTTTCTGCACATCATAGAAATATGACATCACTGTATCGCAGAACGAAGATTTATGTGGTTTCCATTAGTAGCGCCATCTCTTACAATTCAAATAAGAATAAAAGGAAATAAAAAAAAACCTGCATTCTTTTCTACAAGTTGGCTCTCCTGGGAATCACTGACCTCAGTGATTTTACATAACAAACAATAAAATATAGGCATCTGCAAAATTAATACTAATCAGAGATAAAAAATTCCACTATAGACATTTAAATTTGAAAATAAGGATGCAACTCTCAAAAATGAAACATTAATAGCAAAGAAAACAAAACACATTAATACACATTATGTTTTTAAAAAGAATAGGAAACGCTTTTTTTTAAAAATACATCATCATGGTGAGTAAAATTTTATTAAATCAGCAGATGAATTTGTTATCTTTGGACCTTCATGATCACCCACTTTCTCTAAAGCATATCTATCTCTAAGTTTAACTTTAACTATTCTATATGGTCCCAGATACCTAGGCCTTAATTTCAAACCTATCCCAAATTGTGTTCTCTGAATGACCACCAGTCACCCTTCTGGTAGTTAGGGTTTTCCTGCACTTCCTGTCATAGGTTATTTTTTCTCCGCTTGTATCTTCTGGATATTTATCTTTGCGTCTTGTCGTAGTTGCTTCCTCTGTTCTTGCAATTCTTCTATCACTAACTCCTTCAGACGAAGTTCTTCCTTGTTTCTCATGGTGACGCCAATTAATAATTCAAATGGAGACACTCCACTTAGTACTACGATTAAATGTACTATTTAAAATTCTTTGAAGTGGGTCCACGATCTTGAACGACCTTGGTAGGCTCTTCAATTGACAGCTTGGTCAAAACGGGAATAATAGTTCTGTGTATTATCTCGACTTGGCCATTCCCCCGGGTATTCCGGTGACGATTTGCAAATGCTGAATGTTTTCATTTGCACAATATTCTCCAAAAGCTCCAGAGGTAAAAGCAGAGCCTCTGTCTGTTATTATTCTTTTGTGATTACCAAAAGTCTTTTGTTGCAATTTTAATTTATCCAAAGCGTCTTCTGTGGAAGTAGATCTAACAGAATAAAGGCAGGTAAATTTTGTAAAAGCATCCACCATTGTGAGAATATGCTGATATTTCTTGTTAGTAGGAGGTAAAGGTCCGATAAAATCGACGTCATAAGTACTTAATGGCACATCTTCTTTAGGAATGGGGTTGAGAAATCCATCCTTTTTTCCACTCTTTTTGTTGGTCAAAATACATGGCACACAGTTAACAATTACATTCTGCACTTGCTTGCTCAAATTGGGACTGGAGAATTCCTGTTTGACAACTCCTTCAGTCTTGGCAATGGAGAAATGTCCCTTCTCATGGGCTAACTTTATTATCTCAGTTTGCATATCTCTTGGTACAACTATCAATTCACGACCTTCAAGATATTTGTAAAGTATTTTGTTTTTATGGAAAAAGTCTGAATTTCTGTTTATTTCAAACAATGACCTTAGTCTCTGAGTGTATTCATCCTCTTGTTGTGCCCTTTTTAATCTTCCGGTTAGAGTATCGTTAATAATTTTGCGACTGGATATCTTCTAAGGGCATCCACATGTTGCATTCTCTGGCCGGAACGATGCACAATTTCGTAATCAAACTCTTCCAGCAATAATGCCCATCGTGCTATACGAGTAACCAAATCCTTTTTGTCCATAGTCTTTTGAAACGCTGAGCAGTCCGTTATGACTTTGAAATGATTTCCATAAGGTAGGTACGAAATTTCTTTAAAGGATTGACAACAGCACGGTCTTCAAGTTCATAGCTGCTATTGTTCTCCTCTGCCGGAGTAGATATCTTAGACATGTATTGAACAGTATGCAATTTTCCATCCTCTGCCTCCTGGAGTACGACGGCTCCGTATCCTTGTTGACTTGCGTTCGTGTGCAATTCGGTTCTTTTTCCCTGCTGGAAAATATTTAACACTGGACTTTCAGTCAATAATTCCTGGGTTTTTCAAGTGCTTCTATTTGAAGTCGTGCAAAGGCAAAAGTATTATCATTTCTAATTAGACCACTCAAAGGTTTCGCTATTTTAGAGTACGACGGAATAAATTTTCCAAAATAGCCAATGAGTCCTAAAAAGCTTTGGACTTGTTTGGCAGTCGTTGGTACAGGGAACTTCTTGACAGCTATCGTTTTTGCAAATGAAGGGCGCACCGTTCCATTTTCGACAACGTGACCCAAAAATTCCACCTTTCGTTTTAAAACTGATATTTTTCAAACTTGATCTCCACCCCATATATGGATGCGACATCAAATACTTTCTTTAGTTTTTCCATACCTTCTTCCTCATCTTAAGCTGGAATGATCAAATCGTCCAAGTAAATTATTACGATGCCTTTTCGCACGAGTTCCCTAAAAATGCTGTACACTTATCTTTGGAATACACTTGTGCTTGTTTGTACTGAGACCAAAAGGTACCTGATTAAATTCGAACTGTCCGTCTGGTACAACAAAGGAGTTGAAATGCTTGCAATCCTTGTTCTCGTTGATATGAAAAAACCCATTTCTTAAGTCTAAAGTGGAATACACTTTGGCATCTTGCGGTCTATTCAATACGTCCTCTATCAGTGATAAGGGAAAGCGATCCTTAACTAGTTTTCGGTTCAGTTTCCTATAGTCAATGCATAGTCTGTCGGTACCGTCTTTCTTCTTGACTAACACGATTGGACTTGCATATTCAGACGAGCTTGGTCTCACGATTCCCTTATCCAACTATTCATCGATCTGCTTGTTGACGTCCTGATTCTCCAGAAATGACAAACGGCGTGCTGTTTGATAAACTAGTATATAATCCTTCAGGATAATTCTCAAGGACATATTTGTCGTTTTGGTCTTCTTAGGTGTATAGCTGCTGATTAGTTCAGAGAGTTCCTTTCTTATTCGAGGATTAATAGCATGTTTAACTTCGATTTCGTCTTCAGTTCTTGTTTCATAAGCCTGTGTATTCATAAACCAAACCTTCTCTTCGTGTTTACGGAAATAAACACTTTTCCATCAAAGCCAACAAAAGCCTGTTCCAAAATGTCCGATCGTATCACTGCCTGGAACTCCAACACAGCGCAGGCGTGACATGCCATATTACGGAATACTTCTCTCCATCCAATTCGATTTCTCGTTGGAACGACCCATTTGTTTTGACTTCGTACTTTCCTAATCCAGATAACAGGACAATGTACTTTGAGAGCTTCGATTGCTCAACGATTCCTTTGCTTACATCTTCACGAATGAGCGAAACTGAGCTTCCAGTGTCGATGAGAGCCTCAAAAGTCTTGTTTCCTATGGTTATTTAATGGTCTTAATTCTGTCTTTCTGAATTCGAGAACAGATCTGGATCGGAGAGCCTGAAGATTTATTGATTTTCAAACCTTTTTTGCGCTTTGTACAATCTACGGCATAGTGACCCGGTCCCCTGCAGTAGCTACATGCTAGCTGTTTAACTCTTTTATCGTAAGTTCTCTGCGATTGAAGGCATTTTCTATCATTCCAATTATTTCCAAGGTGAAAACGTTGTTGCCTTTGAGAACAATTATCGTTATTGTTCGATCTTTTAGCGAATGAGTTTAACTGCTTTGACCCTATAGTTCGTCGGACGTCGTCATAATCTTCAAATTTTTTTGCTAGCTCAATAGATGAGTTAATAGTTGACCATTCGTCCAAAAATTGTTCCTGAAAATCATACGGCGCTTTTTTCTTCAGTTGATCGGCTATGATTAATTCTCGTAACTGGTCGCAGGTGTTAACTTTTAAGCCCAAATCCATCCATCAAAATACGTCTGCAATTCGTGTTGAAAATCTTGCCATGTTCGTTCATCGGACTTTTGGTGAAACAAAAATAACTGACGAAATTTTTCCAGAGATAATTTAAATTTTTGTAAGAGTAAATCCTTTAAATGATCGTAATCATTACATTTACCAGTTGGTTCTCTTGCGTTCAGATGGGCAATTTCGACGGGTATTAACCCCATAAGTTTTTGAATCCAATCTTTTTTTCGGCAAGAAAGTTAGCTCTGCATGACGCTCAAATAAGGGGAGATTCAAACCAATATCTTTCTTCATATTGAACTTATGAAAAGTTTCGTGAATCAGTTTATTCAATGTTTGAACGTTTTCGGCGTTATTCGGCATACTAGCAGTCTGTTGTGCTTGTATTCGCATTTTCTCTAATACGTTCTCTCGTCTTTCTCTCTCTTTGCACATATCCTCTCTCTCACTCTTCTTTTCGCATATCCTCTCTCTCTCAGCCATTTCTCTCTCTTCTCTTTTTGTGCGTTCCTCCGCAATGCTATCAAGCATCTTTTTAACATCGTCTTCAACGTAATCTGAGCTTTTTACGATTATCTCCTTTAACTTCAATTTTGTGATATTTGCTTCGATTGTAAGATCCAAATCTGCGGCGAGTGACATCAAATCCTCTTTCTTTTTCACGAGTAAGAATGTCATTTTTATACTGAGAGTGGTAAACCAGAGAACAACTTAATTTTTTAACCAAGTTAAATGAGACAAAAATATTAAAACCGCACGCAAAAATGTACTCACCTAAGCAGAAACAAAAGTTAATTTAAATAAAATGCAATTATCAATTATAAACAATTATGGACAAAAATGGACTTTTTAAAGAATTCCCGGAACCTAAATCCTCTTGTAAAAACAACAGTATTACAGTTAATATCAATTTTATTTTTACTAAAAAAAACAATGTGTGTTCCTCTCATTTATCAAAAATATATTACTAAGAAAAACACGGAAAGTACACAGTTATTAATCCAAAACTAAAAGAATATCAAATATCTATGTCTGCAATTAAACCAATAATAGTACCTAGTACTTCAAAATTCAATTTCAGATTCACAGAACAGGAAATATACACACAAAACCATTTATTTAATTTTCGCTGATTACTCACACAATACCAAAAAAGGATACTAGCATAATGCAATATAGTTCTGAAGGCACTTTACGTTGACCTCAATGACACAGGAAATCTTGTTTCGTGTTGATAACTCGTAATTCGATGCAGTTCCAAAGGTTCTCTCGTCACCGTTTACCTCAATGATCAAGGTAACCTCATTAAATTCGTTCTGTATCTCGTTGAGTCACTGGGCTTCCAGTTTTGGTTGACTGCAGCTGATTTGAAAATTCGCCAAGATTCTGTGTTTCTGATCAAGTCAATGGACCTCTGGTTCCTGTTGACTGTTCTTGCTGAAGTATTTCCGTATCGCTTGTAAAATTTCTGGAGGCGTAGCCGGGTCTTTATTCGATGCAAGGCAAGGACTATGTACCACTCAGAAAATTAGAAATCGATGAGGAGGTAAAACTTTTAAAAAATGCTCTTAGACAAAATTTTGAATAGTTTAAAATTCCGGGCGATTCCCCCAATTTGTGGGACGGCGTCTAGGGAAGGTTCAAATTTAATATTAAATGATCACAGAGAGTTAAAATGACTTAATTTATTAAAACACAACCAAAACATTTAACTATTTACAAGGGGTTTCAAATAATTAACTCAAGAGCAATTTTACTTCCGAGATAACACCATACTAATTCGGAAAATACGCCTTCACTCTCAAAAAACGGTGAGACAGATTTCAACCGACCTACCTTCTTGCAATCTTTCGTGCAACTCCCAGTTTTTCAGCCACATCATAGACATATGACATCACTGTATCGCGGAACGAAGATTTATGTGGTTTCCATTAGTGGCGCCATCTCTTACAATTCAAATAAGAATAAAAAGAAATAAAAAACCTGCATCCTTTTCCTACATATGTATATAGTTCAAATATTCGATCTTTAATAAAATATTTTCAATCCTTTCATTCAAAATAAAATACATTTTTAAAACTTGAAGTGGATAACACACTTGATGTTAATACAATTTTTTTCAAATATCAATTAATTAATTAGATTAAAAATGAATAAATAGTAAAAAACAAAAAAAAATATTTCAGCAGCCTATACAGATTGGAAAATTGCAAGTGAAATCGTTTTCGATTCTGTCAATTATTTTTGTGTTTCTCTTCATATGGTTTTACATATATGTATGAATTGTAACTATTTAATTAAAAGTAACTAAAATAATTTTTTTTTGTTGACCTAAGTAGGAGTTGGTATCCTTTTTTTATATCACTTGTTTGTTTACTTTAGAATATTCAGAAAATGCGAATGTATATATATATACATAGTTACGATTTTTTAAATATACTATTTAAGTATAAAACAGCATCATTCATTTAATTGTTTTTTGTATACAATTTTTACAATATTTTAAAAGTGTATAGAAGTTGCACAGTTTTATTTATTTAATTGAAAAGGAGTTATGCAAAAAAGAAAGTGAAAAGTCTAATTTTTAATGGATAAGTACTTATGAATTTCATAAATAGTTAACAAACTCTAAAATTTGAATAACATACTTAAATTCTGGAAGAAGAAAAATATTGAATGTTAAAAGCTATCAGTATGAGTATTTATTACGAATCTTTTTAATAACGAAACAGTCTGAACAAATATATGTATATCGTCTAGAATTTTATTACTTATATTTTTCATAATGTATTTACTTTGTAATTTATTTTTCTGTTACTTCGAAGATTTTAATAATATACTGAGGGAAAGGGTGTGATTTTAAAATATAAACTCACCATAGTCCTTTTTTTAGCATCATAAAAATAAGTATGGTTTAATATAATATAAAAACTGACAAAATTTTATTTATATTTAAACACAAAAAAGGCTTATTTACTTCGTTTTTCTTCTAATAGAGCACTGCTTCTCAAAATTTCAATATTTGCTACAATATTTTCATCAAGCATCCTTCTATATAATAGCAATGTATGTAATTCAATAATAATAAACTTTGGCCCTAAGCTGCAATACGATCTTAATTATAAACGCTACAAATTATCAAGTTAAGTATTTAGTTTTGCACGTGTTACTTTTAAGTAATAGAGAGATTGCTTTTAAAAGTAAAATAAGTATTATGATAATTCTCCTTTCTAATTTTTAAAATGGAACCGAATATATTAATAATTAATAATATTAAATAATATAAATATAATAATATTAAACCTTCCTTTTAAAAATTTCGATCTTCAAGACTAGCCTTAGGAGTCACTAGCAATTATTAACATTTTAAACGCATCACTATGATTGAAAGGTAACACAAACTAAATTTTGATACAAATCAAATTAAAATTGAAACATAATATCTATAAAAGAAAAAATTTTTTAAAAAACAAACAATTTTTTAAGAGATTTTGCATGTTCCAAAAATGAAACATTGACGGGGACCATTTAGTTTTTTCACATGTTTTTTAAGAGTACGACCAATGACATTTTAATTCAAAAATCAGTTATTATATATATTTTTAAGAAGAAATCTTAACCAGAGGTGTCATTAAACATTTCCCAACGGGGTTTATCATTCATCCACCCTTCATTGTAGGGGGAGAGGGGCATGATACCCGACAAACAATTGAAATTGGCCTTAAAAATCTAAAAATTAAATGGGGGAAAAGAACTAAGAGTTTGCGCGTGAAGGAGAAAAATCTATCATTTTTTTCCCTGCAGAGTTTTTTAAATGTACCCAAATGGACGGGTTCTCCGATGGCTGTTCCTTGTTGATGCCACATCTGAAGTAAACTTTTAAATATAATTCGACATAAAATAGATTAAGTTGAAAATATAATTTATAAACAGGAATTTATACATTTCAGAAAATTACAATCACTTATTAGAAATACACTCAGTAAAGGAAAAGATCAGTAGGACAAAGAAATAAACAAATAACCTTTATATCAAAACTCTCAATGCTAATAGTATATTAAAGCAAGAAAAAAAAAAAACTAAAAAAATACAGATTTACCAAAATTTATTAAAATGAGAAATAAAGACAAAGTATATTATTGTTTTTTCTTATATCTTTTATATTTTATGTCCTAAACTTTTTTTTTGTCAATGTATAGTTAGGAAAACATTTCTGTAGCAATCTGTTTTCATCCTCGAGGCATTTTTTCGCTATGTTTTTCTGATATACAGCTTGTGTTGATGGAAGAAGGTAAAGGGCATTTGTCTCAAAGATTTAGAACTATGAAGGCAAGGTCTTGGTTCAGAAGGAATTTTCGATTTCATGCGAAGCAAATTTAAAGTTAATTCTCCACGGAAATTGAGATGGGATTGCTCTGCCTTAGTACCTTTGTGCAAATGTAAATGTAATATCCATCCAGAAACATCAGCCATGTATAGCGCATTGCTTAATAGATTCCAATACCATTTTTTGTTTCTAAACAGAGGCTGATATGTTCTAAGAAGTCTGTCTAATAAATCGATATCACCTATTCTCTCATTGCACATTTTTTTATAAGATTAGAGACAAGGTAACTAACCAGAGAAAATTTTCACATATATTTTAAGTGCTGCTAATTTTAAAGATTTTGTGAAAATTTACCTATTTTTTCCAACGAAGTTCAACATTTATTTCGTTCGACTTGAGTTTTCTCTTCAAAATCGATATTCCCTTTGAGGTTGAAAAAGGTTCTTCAGGATCAAACATGCCTTCTCAAGGTATTTTATCATCATCTATGCTTGCAGAAATTTCGATTTTGCCACACACATCTTCTGGTAGAACAGACTGAAAAGTATCTTCATCGTCAGTCATACACCCACTTTCTTCTAGGGGGAACCTGACAAACATCAATAGGTTCTTCATCATCTGACTGTGTATAAAAATATTTCAAATTCTCTTCTATAATCCGAAAAGGCTTTGAATGCTGCATTACATCATCTTATCAGCGTAATGGATATTCCCTAACTGACGAAACACAAAATAATATAAGACCTTATTACGTGACCTTCCTCTCCAAATAAGACATACCCAACATCTAACTATCAACAAACGCACGTGCAGTTTTGCTGCAGCTGATAAATTCACTTGAGATTCTCCAGAAACAGTTGAAAGGAGGGGGGGGGGGAGTTTAGAGAGGGGTCGAAACGAAAGTCAAGTCACAAATATCTTCTTCGGACACATACTATAAGTTTTTAGAATTCAGAAATTTTTTCACACTCTTCTGTAAACTGTAAACATAATAACTGCATTGGGTTAAAAACGTATATCTTTACACGCCAATGTTCCATTTTTGGAACATTAAAATTTCGAAACCGATAGTAAAAAAAAACAAAAAAAAAACGATATTTTTTATGATATCTTACAGTTTATAGTTAAAATGATCATTTTTAATTACTTTTACAAAATAATAATTTACTTTTGCATTTTGAATTTTATATGAAATTTTGTATTTTGACCGATTAAAAAAGTAGAAAAAAATGCATAATTTAGAATTTCTTTTTCAGAGAGACTATTTACTTCAGCAACAGTACTTCAATTTCAAAACATTAATCCATATTTTTGTCTTCAAAATAATTTTTTTGGAACAATATAAATAAAATTGAATTTTTCAGAAAATTTCAAAATTAATGTTCCAATATTGGAACACTGACGTGTAAAATGATAAAAATGTTCTTTTTTTCGCATTAATTCATTGATTCTCAAATGCGTAGGGCAGACAGATACATTCATAAGTATATTATATCAGTATAATTGTATATTTTGTTTTTTTTATTATGTGAAAATTTATTTCCTTTTGCCTCCTCTCTGTAAATTAACAACTTTTTTTAAATAATCTTTTAATCTCGATTTTTTTATATGCTTGAACCCTCTACGCAGGGTAATCACGCCTACCAGGTCACACCCCACAGTATGAGAATAGCTGCAATACAGTTAAAAATTCTATATATTTTTGCTTTTATTTAATTATAATAAAAATACAATTTCTTATAAGCAAGCTTGTTATAAGAGGAAATGCAAAATTATGTATACACTAAAGATCCTTTAGATTATGAACACTTCATTCTTAAAGCAATATGTTCGTCCAGGAACTTAACTAGAGTACATAGTGCACCAATACACGATTTTTACACTCGTGCAGTATTGAGTTGCATAAACAGCTGATTTACGACAATTCCATAAAAATCAAATCTTTTAGATACGGTCCCTGGAATCGTGGATTTAGAAAGACTGCATTGTTCATATGCAACCATTGTGAACATTTATAGAAAATGGTGTGTAAATGCTGAAATGACAATTCACTGGTAGCATTTTATAGGTCACTGTGCATTTGCTTCAGATGGAAATGGATTATCTTTCCTTGCATGCGAGAGGTGCAATGACTGTTGTAAAAGGCATCTAAAAAACTGGTGACATAGGCAAAAAGCCTAAATACACATTGCAGGATGCACATTGTAATTCTATGGATGCATATGGGCCCTGCGCCCATTGAAATGTCAAACCACCACTGTTATAAAACATCACATTAAACCATAAATGTCTGTAAAAAAAGATGCCTAGTCTAATGATTCTCGTTTTCTGGTTAATTACATTGATGAGCAAGTTCTAATATAATGATTTCCAATTGATACCTTAAAGTTCGTGTATTCAAGAGGGAGGTAAGTGTCGTAAAGGCGTTTATTAATCATATTAGGACTCATCACTCTATAGAAGATTCAATTTCATTCATATGCTGTGTGAGCATCAGGAAATACCAGGTTCACCCCACCATGGATCTCGGACTGTACTGCGTTTACTAACAGGGTGAGGCTTCACAACGTCAAATAACCAGGGAGTGATTTGAGAATTTTTCTGTTTAATCTAAAGCCAAGACTCTGCGTGCGAATTAACCAAACATGAATCCAATTGAAATTTTTAATGTTTAAAATATTGATTATATGTTTCGTATTGTAACACCAGAAAGACTGAAATTTACTTTATACCTATATTGCCCCAAACCAGTCCAAATGACTGACTTGTGAAAGAATAACTAATGTAAAAAATAATTTATTTAAAATTAATTTTTAATATTTTTTAAATATTATTTACAGTCATATAACAAGTTATTAGTAAATATTAACATTCAAAAAATTACTTCACTACGAAAAAAATAAATATATCTAAAACGTTCTAAGAAATGGTGTCATTATATACGTAATTGTTTTTCAAATTGAAATTAAAAAGCAATAAAAATGACTTCCTTGGGCAATCTAGTGTGAAGGAAGTCTAGTTGATGGAAATCATTTCTTTAAAAATAGTTCACTGAGTGATTATTTATAAATGTATCATTATAAAGCAACAGAGGTTTATTGGGGATGTAACTTGTACTTTTGAACCATAGTCAAGTGACGAGGCTGACCTCTAAGCTTGCACTCTTTCTTCTAACTTCCACATTACATAACGGGAAGGCTTTTAAGCTTCCACGTATTTAGTGTTCATCAACCCCTCTACCTGGAGAGTTTTCACTGCATCTGGTGCTCAAGCTAATGACAAACCGTATACAAGTTAGTTACTATAACTACTAAGCTACCACGGCCAAGAAATGCAATTTAGTCTCTAGTGTTGCTCTTGTAGTAGATTTTCCATTATTAGAACCATTATTCTTTCCTTTATTAAAATAATTCATTTTCTTCAAGTTATGTTTCCATATTCTTTTTAAGAAAATTTTTATTTGCAAAATTCATTTTAAAAGTCCTGTAATGCTTTCAAATTTTTACATTAAAATTTCACGTACTAATATTGCCGCGAAAAAGCAATATACACTTGATAATATTGTACACGATATTGAATCGGAAAAAAGTACCTTAAAGAAACAAACTTTATAAAAAAGAATCGAAATGAAATATTACTTCATTTGAAAACCAAACACGATTATATTTTTTTCGTATTTTAATCACTAACTTAATTAAAAGTAAAATATGATTCATCAAAAATATTTTAGAACTCCTCATTTCAATGGAAATAAATTTTTCATTGAAAATTACTAAATGTATGAAGTTTATAAAACACTTCTTAACATGTGGTAGTTTGTTTATTTTAAATAAAGCCTAGGCCAATCTCTTGGATGAAATTGAGATACAAATGTATTTATTTTCAGTGGAACACTTCTCCCAGAACTAAATTGAATTATCTTGTAGACGAAACAGAAGCGCTTAAAAATAACAACCTTTTTATGAAAAAAATAATAAAATAGAAGCATGTCTCTTTTTAGAAAAGGTTTAAACATCTTTCATTGGAAGCCGAAATGAAGAGTTTCGAAAAAGAAAACAAATGCTGGCATAAAACACTTTAACAACTCGAATTTCCCCAGCAGGTGTTTTTACATGTTCCTGTGGGAAGAGAAGACCATAGAGTGAAGTGAAATGAAGAAATCAAATGAAACAGTGTCGACACTTCTTTTCCTAAGGCAGAAGAAAAATTTCTCATACATTCACGCTGCAGTTTTAAGAAGGAAAAATTTTACATACTAAAAGCACAAGAGTTGATCCTAAGATGTATTCTTAGAAGGATTGTACTTTCTAGAATTTTTTTTTTCCATTAGAGGCAATTTAAAACTAACATCCTACAAGTAAGAATTAGTAAATAATTTTTTGAAATAAACATATAGAAAAATATAAATACACACTTATTTTAGTCATATGTAACAATAATATATATTTTAAGTAACAAAAAATTCAAAAGTCGTGTAAAAATTCGGATGCGATTTTATTTTGTCGTGCATTTTTAATGTGAAAAATTGGATCTGCCTTTTATTTTTTCTTCATTAACAATAGCAAATAATCATGCGTATAATTGTTTTTTTTGTACAAAAACAAATGAAAAAAGGCAGGAACTGCAGTATGTTTTTAGGAGAAGTTTCAAATTTCTTTTTTAAAAACAATTTAGTTTTTTGATCTCATTGCTTGCCTTCATATAAAATGTATCACTTTCATTTATTTTGAAATTTACGACATACACCAAACTAAAAAAGTTCATACTTCAAAGGTAAATATTATTTTTGCTGAATATGTTCATTAAAGCGTTTTTGTCTTGAAGTTTCTGCAAAGGGAAAAAATCAGCAAAGCATTGCAGAAATAAACGGGAAAAAAGAAATTGTAGAGAATCTAAGCTCACTACTCTTTTTTTAAAATTTTCTACATAGCACCAACTTTTGTTTCTTTTAAGTTTTTATTTCATGTACTGAATAGTAAGCTGGAAGAGAAGCTTACAGATTGCATGGCCTTTGTATCATGCACCTCTGTGAAATAAAATATCTGATTATTGAAACATTTGTTTGAGAATGGAAAAATAGTTTTTTTGAAAATTTAAAAAAAAAGAAGATAGTATCCTTTTCTTCCACTTACTTTTCAAATCTCGGTCTCAAAGAAGCTTAAATGTACGATTTTTTTCACTTTCCTTACGTTTGGTCAAAAAAAAAATAGTACTTTACCTCGGGTTTACAAAACTGAAATCTGCTTCAAATTGTTTTCGTAATCTTCTAGTATATTTGTTGCAACAAAACTATACTAGTTTATTTTTTTTTTTATTTTTCTATATGGAATTGTCTTATAAATCATATGTAGAAATATCCACTAGAATGTTCTTGTAAAGACATTTTTGTTGTACTATTCTTAAGTTTAAATAAAACATATATCTCACTTAATAATATGTATAATTTAATGATTTTTGTGAGGGGTTTAGGAGAGAATATAATCAGTTATTAATTTACTTTTATAATGATTTGTTCTTGTCCGAACTTAAAATGAGAAATATGGAAAGTTAAAGATTGGTTGTGTTTAATATTTAAAATCATTTAATGGAAATGTTTTGGATTAATTAATGTCTTAGCACATTTTAGAGTTCCATTAATTGTGTGTGTGCTGCTGTTACATAATAATTCTTGAAACGTGTTTTATAGAAATTAATTTAATAATTACGTATTTTGATCACAATTAACTATTATAAGTGATAACTATAACTATACTTGATAAGTTGAAACAATTTAAAACAAATATTAATTCCGATGAATATATATGAACTTGTATTAAGTATTAGAAATAAATTTCTTAGAATATTTACTTTACCTCTTTTGAGAAAATTACGTCAGACGATAAGATATAAATATGTTGAATAATGAAGCAAACAACTCGGTTTCTGGAATATCTGAGAATTTGAGTTCATCTAAGCAGTAGCATATAATGCAGGAATTTTGATTTAATCATAAATATGGCACACATTTTATTTTTCTTAACGGAAAAGATATCAAATGCTTATAAAAATTTAATTTAAAAGAACATCATTTGTTATCTTTATAATATATAAATTATTTATTCAGACCCAAGATACACGTGTACGTGCGGAACTTCGTTTCTTTTTAACATATGAAAATAACCATTTAAGGTCAAAGATTATCTTTCGTGTACGTTCATGCTTTTCAGTTTTACTTCCAGATTGAGATATTTGTGTTTTGCCTGAAAATTTCTATGTACAAAGTAGCAATTGCCAACTCAACAAAAAGCTGAAATAGTGAGAATTTTTAAAAATATGCAGTTAAAACTTTTGAGATTCATATTTTTTTTAAAATTTTATGCAAGGGATTTCCAAGAGTTGTGATAGATTATATAATTATCACAAATTAGAAGTAACTTTGAGCTTCAAATTTGTGTACATAGGGTTCGTATTCGGTTCCCGATGTAAATATGATACAAACTGAAGTTTTGAGTAAAAAGATATTTTTATGACTCGGGTATACTTATTTTGTTGATTTATATATAACACAATTAATTTTAATTAAGAATATATGCATACTATTGCTTCGATTATAGTTAATACTTCTAATAAAAAAATCGCTCATAGTAAGTACATTTTCTATAAATTGTGCTGCGACTTTAACCTTTTAAGTGGTCAATTTTTTACTCAAATTTTTTTTAATAAAAGCCACTTTTTATTGTTTATAACTAAACTTCTTTTTGATCCCCACCGTCACCACAAATAAAATGCAAGACAATATCTTTTCAAAAACAATAGACGAACTAAATCATCTTTTCAAAATACAAGCAGTAAATAATACACTATAAGAATTAAAAATAAGCGCAAATTAAAGAAAGAAAAAAAAAACTAGTCTTACAGTAGTCGCATATGATGTGTAACATCTGACTTGTTATCATGGTAAATACGCAATAGTGTTTTTAATCCCGAAAGAAATGAATCAGTTATGACTGGAAATAATTTTCTATCGAATAATTATATCTTTAATGAAAATTTTATTTAATTAACACAAGGAGTAATGCAGTATTTTATCAAAAATATTTATTATTGTTCAATTTTGGGAAGAGCGGAGACAATAGATTTATGAAAACTAAAGTATGACACATATACTTGTGATTTCAAAGTATTTAAAAATCATTGAAAAACGGCGTCAATAACAGTACCACTGTTAGTTGTCAAAACTTTTTGATTAGTGTTCATTTCGAGCTTGAGTTCATCTTTCGGAAAAGCTATGAGCTGCTCAGCTTCAGGTAAACTGAAGTTAATGTTAAAATCACCTCTCAAAATCATGGGAAGCGAGTGATAGTTTTTTTTTTTTAAAAGAGCAGTACCACCTTCGGTATACGGTAAAAGTACAAAATGCAGTGAATCTTTAATTTTTTTAACTGTTTGATTCGGAGAAATGTATGCGACCACCAAAATGACAAGATTTGCTGGTGTGTGCGGTAGGCGGGCGTCTTAATTGCTACTACAATTTTACCCCCAGACGAGGGTAGCGAAGAGGCACCGTCAAGCGCATGCTTAAAAATTAGAAATATTAGAGAAGGTGGCGCGCGTGTGTGTGTGTGGCAGGAGCGGACACATAACATTTCGTGGGCTGAGTGGACACTTTGAAACTCATCGTGGTTTGAACGGACACGTTCCCCCCCCCCCCATCTTAGAACAGATTCAATTACCGAATTAAAAGGATAAATACATTTTTGCCAATTAAATTTAAGTACTTGTATTAAATTGTTAAGATGTTATAGTGCGAATACATTTTAAACATAGCGAAATGTAATAGAAATAAAAAAACTTTCAGAGAAATATTTAAAAATTAATAGTAAGTAACAATATAATGAAAGGTATGAACGAATTTCAGGCATTTTGTAGAAAACTGTATTTTAGAGTCAAATAAATATTAGAACAGGTGCAATAGCCATACAATTAATTAGTTTCATGAAAGGAAGTAAAAATAAATACTAGAAGTAAAATACGTGCAAGACGCAAGTAGATAAAAGAAAAATAAATACACACAAGTAAATAAATACTAACTAACCTTGCATCTTGCGTATTTTACTTCTAGTATTTATTTTTACTTCCTTTCATGCAACTAATTAATTGTATGGCTATTGCACCTGTTCTAATATTTATTTGACTCTAAAATACAGTTTTCCACAAAATTCCGGAAATTCGTCCATGCCTTTCATTATATTGTTACGTACTATTAATTTTTAAATATTTCTCCGAAAGTTTTTATTTCTATTACATTTCGCTATGCTTAAAATGTATTCGCACTATCTTAACAATTTAATACAAGTAATTAAATTTGATTGGCAAAAATGTATTTATCCTTGTAATTCGGTAATCGAATCTGTTCTAAGATGGGGGGAAAACGTGTCCGCTCAAACCACGATGAGTTTCAAAGTGACCGCTCAGCCCACGAAATGTTATGTGTCCGCTTGCCACGCAACCTTAGAGAAAATCAAAAATAGCCGTTTACTTAATTAGTTTTTTTTAATCGAGAAATCTTTTTTAATCACAATTAAAAATATTATATTGACAGCGACAGGAATTAACCTCAAAGTATGAAAATGCAAGAACTTCTGGATGAAGTCTAATAAGACTTGCTGGTATGTGCGGTAGGCGGGCGTCTTAATTGCTACTACAGCTGGCCCCCTCGGCGAGGCTAGCGAAGAGACACCCCCAAGGCGCTGAATTGGTCAAATCAAACAGCGCACGCTTCCCCCGACTTCCTGTTACGCATTTCCGTCCCTTTTCACGAAATCACTCCAACAAATATTCAGCAACCGAGAGTAAAGATGTTACACATCAAAAAAACATTTGCGGTCAACTTTTGGTAGCGCATACGTTGTACGGGCAAACCGCTTTAAGGGTTAAAAACTTTCTAACACAAATATTAGAGAATTAAAAATAATCAAACCTTTAATTTAAACAAAAGTAGGAAAATTCCATTTTATCTTTAAGCAAAACTGTAAGTACTTACAAAATTTAACAAACACTAGTCAATAATTCTGAGGCTTTTAGAAAATAATATTTTATAAATGAGATAAAAATAGTTTCTTTTGAAGCATATCCTTATAAATAACTTACTACATTTATTCACGAAAAGTACCTAATATTATTTTGTTTTTGATGATCCAGCAGCCTCTGAAATATACGATCTCCTTATCTTCACGAAATGTGCGAGGGAGCCTTTATTTACAACTATCGTGGGTTATGTCTCTTCGATGCAAAGCAAAAAAAAAAAAAAAAAAAAAAAGGATTTACGGTGCCCCTGTAAGAGTGAATCCCAAAAGTGTTTCTGAAAGCAATACAGAAATCATTTGTTAGTGACTGACTTAGTTGCAATTTTTATTTATTTATTATTTTTTTTTTGTAAAAAATTTTGCTTGCAATTTTTATTTTTATTTTAATCAAATGTTTTTACAATTATTTCCATTATTAATTCGAATATTAAAGAGATAAAGTAAAATCAGAAGACAGGCTATTTTTAATTGGCATCAATCATAATTATATGAAATAAGCTTACACATAAATTCCAAAACGTTAGCTCATTTGCATAATGAGCTAAAAATACACACAAATAAAATATGTTAATTATTCAATATATAGAAAATGATTTAAGGAAACATATATAAGTGATCTTCGCTTTTATCAATTAACCTAAGTGATAGTTAACGTGATGCAAAAATGTTGTAATTAAAGAGTTAGCATATTAACACATCTAAAAGAATTTCTCATTAGAAAAATAACTACTAAAATTAATGTATTACTTACAAACTCACACGCATTACTAATTTCTCTAATATTGCTAATGAGAGATAATAAATACCTGAAAATTAATTTTGCTACATGAGTAACAATTAAGTGCTTTAAATGTACTAACTATTGTGTATTCAGAAGATTTTATTTTTATAACTAATTTTCAATTTCTGCAATTACTATATTATTAGTATAATCATAATGTAATTTGTTATACATTAATATAACAAAATAATAATGTAAGCATCTCAGAAAAATTCAAACCCTTCTTCACAAATTTATCATTCAGTTAAATCTATATTAATAAAAAGAGAAAAGAGATTCACTCGTCACGATATCACCGAATCTATTAAACCTCAGACTTGAAATTTGGTCGGCATGTTTCTTTCATCGATTAGAGATAAGCTAAGAAAAGATTTTGCGAAAATTGAACCCCAAAAGGCATTGCGGGGATTAAGGGGGGGGGTAAAAATATTTCCATATTTCAACTGTTAAACGTACAGTCCTGATGCTTTTTTCGGAGATTTTTTCGTAGAGTAGAGTTTCTCCTCAAAATGGATTTTTTGGAAGTAGACGTTTAAGTAGCGTTGCGGAGATTTAAGAGGGGTCATATCTACTTTCTTTCCTTATAAAACTATTTGACATTTAGATCTGAAATTTTGTAAACACAAATTCTTTTCATGGAGGAAACCTCCTCTACAAAATGGCTTTTATGAAAATCCACCCAAAATAGGCGTCGTACAGAATGAAGGGGCGTTATAGGTAATTACTTCCATTTTCTAACTATTAGCAGTACAGTCTTGAGATTTGATAAGCAAATTTCCTCTTTATATACTATAAATCTGCCAAAAAATGGGTTTAGTTAAAATTGACCATTAACTTTCGTTGCGGTGGCTTCAGAGGTATATAAATAATTACTACCATTTTTAAACTATTAGATGTAGAGACTTAAAATTTGGTAAGCAGATTCCTTTCATAGTGCAGAGATTTGCTGCAAAATGGGTCTTTTGAAAATCACCTCCCCCCAGGAGCATTGTAGGAGATTAATATATAAATAATTTTGTTTTTAAACTACCTACTTGAAAATTTGTAGGTATGTTCCTTTCATATGAAATAGAGTTCCTCTAACTCTAACAAAGAGTTTTGTAGAAATTGACCCACAAGAGAGGTTGGGTATGAGGGGTCGAGGGTAGTTATAGAAAAAAAATCCTGTTTTTTAATTGTTTAACTCACATATTTTAAGATTGTTAATCATGTTTCTTTTGTTGAATCGAAATTCACTAAAAATGTTTTTTACGGTAATTGATTCCTTGGGAACTGGGGAGGGGAGGATTGACAAAATAAAATTCACATTTTTGAATTACTAGTGCTATAATAATAAATCTTGGTCTGTATGTTTTTTTATTGAATTGAAAACCGCTTTGAGAGAGAGAAAGAGAGAGAGAGAGAACAACTCTTTTTTTTAAAAATCGACTCTCAACGGGGTGATGGGGCGTATTGATCATAAAAATTGCATTTTTGCTCTATTAGATTTAGAATTGAGATTAGCCTCACATGTTTAACTTACGGGGTAGAGACCCACCGAAAATTGGTTTAGCTTAATTCAACTTGGTTATTGGGTTAAAAAAGCGCAAAATTCATTTTACTTCAATTTTAGAGATAATTAGAAAGTATCAATTTCGAGTAGTAGTTTTCGAGTAGTAGTTTTCGAAAGTAGCTCTGTCCTTTTTATACCAAGATGCAAGAGTTACAGGTATAAGTATATATTTTATTAATAAATCAAATTCTTAATAAGAAAGCAGATATTAATAATTTATATATAAGTACACAGGGAATATTCATGCAACATCGTGGAATATCCACCGAAGTGGGTGGGTAACGTCTAATAGCATCACGTGAAGAAAAAAATTGAGTGAAAAGTATTAAATTAGCAAATCAAATAAATAAAAAATGAGTATTATACTTAAAACATCCTAAAACAAATAAATCAAGTGATTAGAACTTTATAGTCTATTAACCATCCACGTGAATTTCTGAGATGCATAATAAGATTTATTTTAGTGTCGCTCTCACACGGTGAGCAGGAAACCCCCTCTTATTCTTCTATTTGTCTTTCTTCATTCACACTAGGGTTCAGTACCAAGGACGTGTTATCTCACTTCGTATTTCTAACAGCAGGGTCTCTTGAATCTGATAGATGCCACGCACTCAACGAAGTAATTTTTAATGTATTTCGAATTCTTTGTTATTTTTAATGTTTTCTGTAACGTAACGAGTAGGTTTTAGTTTCATACTGAAATAACTCGAAACAAGTATTTTGCTACTTCCTTAACATTAGAACGTCCAGTATTTCGATTACTCTAAAACGTCTAGTTGTGTTGTTTTGGCACCGTGATATAAAATATAAAATAAATTGTTTTAAATAAATAACTTTGTACGACTACTGTTCAGTAAGTTCAGTTTTAAAACTTTTAAATATTATTTAATTCAATTATCATATATTATGACCCTTTATTTTTTTCAAATTTGACGTTGACATTATGTTTCGTAAAGCTAGATGGACCACTGCTTTGTCGCAAAATATTTCGAGTCATAAATATGTCAGAAACATTGGTATTATGCGGTATTGATTCTGTACCATCCCTAGAGACATTTATATCAGGATTTATTGAAATATTATTAAATAAATCTGCACTTTCTTCAGATTCTTCGCAGTCAATTTCATTCAATTTTGTGTCTTCATCGAAAACTTAATTAGAGCCGACTCATTTTTAGAAAGCTCTAGCAACAAATTAGCAATTTCATCAAGGCTTGGGCATTTTTAAGAGCCATCATTTCAGAGTGTGTGCTGTGCACTAAAAAAAATTCCTTCGATTTTAGTACTACGAGCAGGTAATCAAATACTATTTAACGAAGCATTTAGACACCACAATTTTAGTATAATTGATTTATTTTCATTGTGAACTGAATATCACTGTACTTAAGGTCCAAAAAATATGCGATAGCCTTTTGGGGAATTAGTTTTACTAATAGCATCTACCTGGTGATTTATGTTCTGTTGAACAGCATATTTTTATAATGATAAATTGTTTTACTGTCGAAATGACCCCAGTGGACGTTCTAGATATATTTACTTATAAAACCATCCCTAATTAACCTAGAACCACAAAAATGTTTCAGTATAATCACCAGGCAAAGTGATTTTCACGAAAATTTTTCAAATTCACGGCAAAGATGCTGAAAGGAGAATAAAGTAAACATGCTCCAGTGTCTAACTGACGCCTGTGGACGTTCTAGTGTTAAGAGGGGTCTTATGCTAGAATTTGAGATGCATCTGATGGATGCTGCGAGAAGGTGTCACCTGCAAAGACAGCCTGAAAGTAACATTTACATGACTCGTTCATTGATTGAAAATATATTTAAATGCACACTACCCTAGAACTATGAATAATGACACCACAAAATTGAAGTCTTTGATTACATTTTAAATATTATATTACGTCTTTTGTAACAAATATATATAACGGAGGAAAGTTTGTGCCAGAATAATTTATTAAAAATATGTTTTCAGTATATAATATATTTTTGATTACTTTCTTATAGACGAAATTAGATTTGCTCATTGAGACAGTTACCAAAAAAAAAAAAGGCTTAAATGTTGCTATTTTTTTTTTTTTAATTTTTCAATATACGAATTGATACGTGGACCTTGTTTTACTTTTCTGGGCTACATTTCTGTTTCTTCCTCCTTTCCTTTTTAAGTTATTATAGCTACTTTTCTTTGTATCAATTAATTCCTTACGGCCACTGAATGCTTGGGTGTTACATGTAGATAGGTTCATCTATCTATTACCTATTACTTCAGTCTCAATCCCTTATTTCGATTAGCATGCAATGCTACAGATAGTACAAAAATTAAGAGTTTCAGTAACAAATCCTGTAACTTATTTCAATATATTAGAAATAACATTAAGATTAATAGACAAATCTCACCCATAAAATAATTAAATCCTTCTCAAACGTAAGTAAGAGGTGATGCATCTGAAAGATGGTGAGTGCCAATGGATGCCTAGCGGAGGGTTAAATGACTATCCCAAAAAAAACAATATAATATTCTTTTTCGAAAAGATCTTTAAAACACAGAGATGAACTGATCTAGGCTAATTGTCCCTGATATTGGAAAGCTTACTAGTTTGCTCGGGAGAATCAAGCTGCCTAATGGGTTTAGAGCTGTAAATTGACCCTCCGAGATGTAACTTTATTAATGTAAACAAAATAAGTATAAAAGTGGTCCCGAATGAGGGACCCACCCCACAAAATTCGTGAGAAAAGGGGGGGGGATTCTCACCCACCTTTCGTGGTATATTCAATTTCTCTTTTTACACTATTACCCAATACTAGAGGTTTCAAGGACTTCAGAGTCAATAGCTGTTCATTGCAACTATACGGTGTGTTAAAATTTACATTGGAGTTTGAAACTCAGTCAAATCAAGAATAGCTACCTCAGTATTTATTTCACAGCCACGTGTCTCATTCCTGAGAATAACTGGAAATTAGAGATGCACCAAAATCTTACCTGGAATTTTTGGAACCTGGTAAGTTTAGATTAGATTAAAGCAAAAAAAGTATTTTGATAAGAATTATATCCGTTAATAATCATGTGAGATATTACAGAGCAACTTAACGAGTTCAGACAATTCACCCAGTCTATAAATTTTTATTTGAGGGAATTTTATAGAGAATTTTGATGACTTTTTAATTATTAAACAAATTACTGCATTTTTCAAGGTGAAAAGTGCTAAGAATAAAGTTAACAATTTCTAATAAGCACACAATTTTTGTTTCTTTAATTCCTCAAAATAATTTATGTTGATATAGAGTTAAGTTAAACTTACGTTAAATAAATTACAATGCTATTATAGATTCGTCCAGTATTAAGATGCCCTTATTCTTAAATCATGTGTTGAACAAGGTTTATAATAATACATATACAGAAAAAATTCAGTTGTAGTCCTGTTGCCATGGAATTGTCAAAATCAATAGTTTCAAAATTATATGAAACACTCACATACGTAGGTGCAAAAAATTTAATATAAGTGCAAATTTTTCTATACAACATACATAAATATATGCATTGAATTAAATAATATGTGATGGCATTTTTTTTTCTATTTGTCTACATTAACTACGATTAAAGTATTTATTCTGACTTGAAACAAGCATCACTTATGCATTTAACAGCCTAAGTGATGCAATCTTTAGAATGTTTTAAAGAACGGGCTTATGTATAGACATAGTAAAAAAATAAGAATAAGTACAACAAAAGTTTTTCGCAAAACACTGAACTACATAGACAATTTGAGCTATAAGAAAAGTTTTTCTTTTCATTATTTTTATTCAGTGTTTATTCGTGTGTGTGTGTGTGAAAGTTTTCTTCCATTTTTTACTTAAATATTTTATTTTATTCTTGTCAATAATGACCAAATTTAAAAAAAAGCATTTTTTATCGTTTAATTATATGTGTGCATTATATGTGTATTATATTTATGCATATTAAAGTGTATTTCTTATTAAGTAGATTAGTTTTATTTATTATTAGTACATTTTTTTATTAACAGAATGCTGTATATCCTTTACTTTTTAATATATGACTTTCAGAACATGCTTACAGGTAGAAAAAAAAAACCATCTATTTTTTTAAACCAACTTGAATAATGAGTTGAATCAACATGACTTTTTTTTCTGAAATTAGTTGTTTAAATTTAAACATACTTTTCATACTCATATGGCAGGAGATGAAAAATATCTCTGTTATTTCAATTTATTCCTTCCTTTCACGGCTCTAGCCTGTCTTTTCCCCTTTCCCACGGGAGCACGCGAAGACACATACTAGAGCAATTCGCGTTGTTAAAGTGCTTTCCGTCTTGTCTTTGTTTCTTTTCTTCAGGCTCTTAGCTTCCAGAAGAAAAAAATGCTTAAATTCTTCCCCTAAAAAAAGCTTTTTTGTTGTTGTTTTTGTGAGTGAGGGGTGTTGTTGTATGCTTGTTTTTCGTCTACTGGGAGATGTAATTTTGTCCCAGGAAAGGTGCTCCATTGACAAGAAGTATTGCCTTCCCAATTTCACCCAGTGGATTGCCTTCATTTTTATGCGAGGTGAGATAGGCTATCATATTTCCAGTATTTTATAGGTGTGATGTTTGTATTATTAGCTATTTTATCCTGGAATCGATAAAATGATAATATATTTATATATACTTTTATTAATCCGAAGCTCTATTTTTCTAAGCAAATAAGAAAAAAACGAATGAAAGATGAAAACTAAAAAGAATTTGACTAAACATACGAAATTTATAATCTATATTTTATGTTTTTTTTAAATTTAAATTTAAATTTTAAAAATAAATCAAAATTTAAGTTGCGGTAAGAGAGGTTTCACTGAACTCATCATGTCTTCATTTTATACGAAAACCGTAATAAGCAACACTAGTTACCTCACCCAGTAAATCTCTATTGCTATCTTCAAACTTAACAAATCATTATGTTATGCAGTTTCTTATTGTTCTTTATTTTATTTCAACAAATTTAAACCAGGATATTTATTGTCTTGTGCGTATATTATACAAATTAGGCGTTTGAATTGTGGGATTTATTATTTTTAACTTCTCACTGGGAAGAAATAAAAAGGCTATTAGCAACCTCCTTATAATTTTCTTCTAATTAAACAATCCTGATATCATCTGACATGATCTAATAGATGGTTAAACACCTTCTAGTAACAAAAATATCCATGCATTTGAAATAAAGTGTATGGATACAAATTAGGCTTGGGAATTATGGTATTTATTGTTTTTTAACTTCGCACTGGGAAAAAATAAGAAGGCTATTAGCGACGCTTCTTATATATTTTTTTTTTTTTGCTATTAAAACAATCCTGATATCATCTGACCTGATCTAATAGATGGTTAAATACATTCTAGCAATAACAGTATCCATATATTTGAAATAAAATGGGATACTGTTTTTCATGAAGAACAAACATGCAACTGTGGACTTGAGCTGAATGCTAGGTGTTCTCAGATTATCTTAGAAGAGCTGAAAAAACTTTAGTTCACAATAAGCAGTGCATAGATGTTTTATATTTATTATTGAAACGATCAGTGTTATTGTTATCATGGTTAAAGGCATACATAAATTTTCGTACAAAATGTATCTGTGCAAATAATTATTTTATGCTTATAATGCTATTTATTTGTACAATTAGTTCAATTTACTTAAGCTTTCTAATAAAATACAGGGAAAATCAAAAAGATATATACACACTTATAGACATGGTAATATGTTAATGCCATAATCTGAAATCGTATAGACTACTGGGTTAAGTTGTAAGAGTTGTTATTAACAGTTGACATTAGTATTTTGGCGGGTTCACCAATAGTTCTGATACAGATGACACTAGTGTCTTAGAAAGGAAAGTGAGACAGGGGCACAAGTATGTCTGACTTTCGAGCAATTAAAAAACATTTTAAAAAGGTATTATAAGTTCGAGAATATCAGTGAAGGATATTGGAGGTAACAATATGTAACGGAACCACTAACATTCTTAGGCATGGCTCATTTTCACAATAAGTTTGAAACAGATGGAACAAGAATAGTTATGCATAAAGGGCGATCAAGCAAATCTCGACCATTAACAAGCGAAATATCTTCTTTTGCAGTGTTAGGTACATTCACACGGTCACCAAGTAAAAAAAAAAAGACATCACAATGTTCAAGTTAAAAAGGTATGAGTAGGGCTAGCATATGTCAGATTTTGCACAAAGCAAGCTAGTGCTCAACTCCCCCCCCCCTAACATATATATGTATGTGCCTATATGGATTAGGTTGCACCACAGGGTGATTTAATTGGATGAAAATCTCTTATTGATTATCCTGCAAGTTCACCTGATTTAAACCCACTTAATTTTTACTTCTGAGGCTGCATTAAGAACGTGGTGTACAATAAGAAATTTCGCTCAAAACATCATCAAAACATTAAGCTCAAAAA
The DNA here is from genome assembly GCA_019973975.1 of Trichonephila clavata. Taxonomy (NCBI): domain Eukaryota; kingdom Metazoa; phylum Arthropoda; class Arachnida; order Araneae; family Nephilidae; genus Trichonephila; species Trichonephila clavata. Next base: position 6,386 of record BMAO01021230.1, on the reverse strand, counting down.
TGTTAGGAAATGGGTGGATTGCCTTTTTGACACTTATTGCAACTTTGTCAATGTTATTCACTGTAATTACTTATGATAGTTTATACTTTTTTCTTCATCAAAGCATGCATATATTTTTTTCGGTTACCCCTGTATTTATACTCGATATTGAATTTTTTTTTTTACTATACTGTACAGAAAAATATTAAAAGCCTTTTAACCCCTTGCAGAACTGACTTCGCTTTCCAGTATTCCCAGAAATCTGGGATATGAAAACATATTGACCTTGACGTTGCGACGCACATTTCTTCATTTCTCCTTTTGACTCTGACTAAGGTGCACATTTGTTTTTCGTTTTCCTTTTTAAAATTTGTGCAACTATTTTAGTAGTTTATTTTAACTTTTTCTTCGTTGGATTTCAACGAAAGTTCTACTGGAAGAGAATATTTGTCGGAAACCGATGGATACAGCAATGACTCTGATACGGATTTATCTATTTGTGAAGAAGATGAAGAAATGGAATAAAAAAGGACAATACAATTGTGAAACGTATGCGGAAGACTTATTTGTTCCAAGGAACATTTCGAGCAATTTCACAAAGATTTGTAATTTGAATTTAAATTTTCCTATTTTTCAAATCTTTGTAACCTAGACAATCTGCAACTTAACTTTTGTAATTTTATGTAATCCCAATAAAAGAACATCTACCTTTTAATTGTTTCTTTGCAATATGTACATCTAAATATATCTTATATCCACATGAAGTTACAATATGATTTTTGCTGTATACAGAGTATGTACGAAAAAATTGATGGGGAAGGGGAATGGGGAAGGGAAAGGGGAATCATGAAATTCATTTCATTTATTGTATGAAAATAATATTTTTATTCAATTTTCTGCACCATCATTTTCCAAGAAAGGCACAGTAGGTGTATGGTAACTGAAGGAGGGTATAAAAATTCTTGATTGTAGTAAGTGAAGGAAACATCAGTAAACTGCATCCATTTTGGTTTCGTATAGTGTTGTTCCTTCTCTAGAATCAGTATTCTTTGTCAAATTCAATGGGGAAGGGGAATCACTACTTCTGATCGCTTTTTCAACCTACCGCAAAAGTGGGAAAATTTCCCATTCACTCTCGCGCCTAAAGAAGTTTCACATCAGCTGGGGGTTACGTGATGTTCAAGAGGTTAATTCAAAAGCATACTTCACAAATTTAACAAAATTTAAATTGCAAAAAAATTAGAGAAATAAATACGATGAAAAATGGCATCAGTAGTAATAATACACATTGTTAGCTATTTATAATATATATGTTAAAGGAAGTATCTGTATTAGTTTACTTTCATAATGTAGTTTTATTCGGATATGCTAATATAAAATTTATTATTTAACGATTGAAGCTGCAGAACCTATAAATGGTATCACATGTTCTGTTCTACAATAAATTGTGCATCATTTTATTTTAAATATTAATAAATACGCATTATATGCTTATAATTACTAGGAAAAATTATATTATATGTAGTACATAATTGCCTTCCTAAATATATTTCTCTCGATTTCTATAAAAGGATAAACATGAAGCATCTTGCTTCGTTAACATTTCTTTGATCAGTTCAACAAAGTCGCATTTTAACAGAGATTTTATTTTACATATAATAAATATTTTAAAATTATTATACTTCATATCTTTAGAATCCCAACATGTAGCTGATTTTATCAAAATATATATAGAGTAAATAAAACAATTCCTAGAACTCATTTGAATTCCCTTTTAACTTCAGACTTCTTATAATCCAAGCAAAGGGAAATGAAGTTATCTTATAAAATTTGCTTCTGATATTAAGAAAGAGAAACAATAAGAAACTTTTTGATGAGATCAAAAGATTCCAAATGTTACATAGGAAATAGATAATATTGATTGGAATGCAATGTACAAATGCAATATACACATGCATGTATGTATTACGACCTATCTGTCTCAACTGAGAAGAACTGCAAATTAGCTAAACGTTAATTTTTTTCCCCTTATGATTGCACGAAATACAAGTTCCAAATAAATAAATATGTTTCATAAAGTGGAAAAGTAAAATTTTGAAATTTTGAAACGTATGACAAAGTTTTAAAACGTCGAGCGAAAATTCGTACGAAAACTGAATTTTGATTCATAGAAATAAAATTTCCGTGAGTTTTACAAACTTTTCTTACAAATTTATCTGATATTCAATACAAGTCTGCGATTTGAGAAACTTTGTATTTTTTTTTTACTATGTGAAGTTTTCTTTTCCAATAATCATATTTTAATTCTTCAAAAGGTTCACACATCGCAGAATCTAATTTCAATTGAATTAAAACTTCAAAGTAAAAAAAGGTTATATTCTAATGTCCTGATGTTTTAAGTTTACAGTTAAGTTTTCCAAAAACTTTTCTTTAAACTTATAATATAAAAATGAAGTAAAAATATTTATTCCTGCAGAAAAAAACCCTAAAAAATGCAAGAAATATATAATTATAAATTGTTGAGAACATTATTTCTTCGGAAAACAATATTTGTATGCTGTTAGAAAAAAATATATTAGCTTGGAATTTCAAACCAATTTACAAATGCATTACTTTTCAAAAAATAAAAGCACTTTGTAAGAAATTATTATTACTTCCTAGCTGACTTTGTGATAATAATTAGTGTGTTTCTTTAGAAAACATAAATTAAATTAGATGAATATACGTATTAAGTGTAATATATGCAGCATATATATATACGGTTATGTAACTTTTATACGAAATGAAGGTATTATATTTTAAATGGTAATCGAATCTTTTTTATAAAAGCAAAATTTACATAAGCTACTGGTATGGCTGAGAAATGTTTTACTCACTTATTACAGAATCCATACAATCCTGAGTTTCTAACTTTTCTCAGTCTTTTGACCCTTACATGATACGTATTAATTTCTTCAAGAATATTTTTTTTAATGAATTATATTTAACAAAGTTTTTTTTCTATTAATTTGCATGTTTATTTTTGTGATAGAAGACGAATAATGGAAGAACAGAAAAACGTTTAAGAAGAACAAATGAAATAATATTCATATGAAAAATATTAATGCTCAAAACTTTGTATTCTGAAATTCCTTTAAGTTTTTTCTGTTAAAGATGCATATTTTAATAAGTTAATCTAACATATAAAAAGAGAAAGGGAGATAATTAAATAAGAAAAATCAGTAGGCCATATGAAATGATAAATTAACGTAGCAACTGTAAGTGTTCATTTTGAGACAGTTGCAAAAAAATACATGGTTCGATATTCTGTAATACCTGATTTAAAAAGTGGTTTACATTGAAAATTGTATGAGAAATACATATAATACTACGAAAATATTTCACTGTGTTTATTTTCCATCTTGATATGATTTATGAACATCAAAATCTGTTATAAATTTTTTACAGTAACATTTTTAAAGAAATTTCGTAAATCTGAGTTCAATTTTGTCCAATATATATACATATTCATTTGTGTATTACTTGAACATTTACTTAGTCGAAGATAAAAGCAGGGTATTTTTTTTCCGTTTAAATTTCATAAATTTTTTATACATATATTTCTCTGAATTTCATTTACGCATGTATTTTTTTATCTAATGTTACGAAAACAAACTCAGAAAACTTTCATTGTTGATACATTTCCAACTATTCTAAGAGACAAGATGTGCTAAAAATATGATAAGCTCGTAATTGTATCTATTCTGAATTGCCGGAATGTTTGACAAACACTCCTTCCTTGCTTGTCTGAAAACTAAAGTAAGAATTTCTGCTCTTAAATTTGTTTCACTGCAACAGTTATCCACACCTGGGACCTCCTTCAGTGAGTGAATATGTCACTCGAGAAAATTCATGTTCTGAGATTCTCCATCAAGAGGATATTGCACTTTTGACTTTAACTCAATTAAGATCCGGAAGTCCCTGTTTCTTTCAGGAACCTGTGCTGGAATTTGTTTATTCACTCGCAGAATAGAAATAGCTATGCTCCAAAATAGATTTTAAGCTTTTAAGTATTATGTGAGAGTGAAATTTGTTTTAATTATTTTGGTTATAGTGTTCAATTGTGCGTCAATAATAGAAAATTATTTTTTGAAGTAATAACAGTACTTTATCTAATCCAATTAATCCAATTCTAACTAGGGAGTCCAGCTATGTACCCTTAATTTATCCCAACTTAAATGTACCAAAGGAAACAAGGGTTATTTTTTTTGACATTGAACGCCTGATCATTTTCTAATTGACGCGATAACTACTGTAGCATTGTGCCCTCATTTACACGTACATTATCAACTTGTCCCAGAACGCCATAACAGACGTCACATCTACCAAAGCATCTGCATGAATGGCAATCGCGTTGATACTAGACGTGCACTAACCGGATCTAATACTGGCAACCCAAGTTGTTTAGATAGGTGAACAAATCCGTTTGAGCGTGACAACGTGGGCACTTTGTCCAGTGACTTTTTACACGTATCCGCACAATTTGAAGTTAGCTACTAGCTCTCCAGGGAAAGTATTATTAAGCAGTGATAAGTGTTTTTCTTTTGTTGGCTTCAATGATTGCAGAAACGGTAGACGATCACACACATCACACTTATAACCAAATGGATTGTTGGCAAACGTCGTTGTGAAACGTGCAATAGATTTTCCCACAATGTGTCCTCATAAACGAAGATCGTACACATACGATGTCTACACAGTCTGGCGTCAATATAAAAGTGACTTAATCATCCACTTTCATAATTTCAACTGCTCCAGTTTCAGATGTACTCCGGTGGCCGCGGTGGCCAAGTGGTCTAGGCATCGGATCATGGCTAGCGTGTCATGAGTTCGATCCCAGTACCACTGAAGATCCGCCGTGTAGAGGCGCGATGCACGTTAAATCTGTCGAGAGCTCAACCGTCCTCCCGTTGTTGTGATGTGGTAGTTAGGAGAGGGGGTGCCAGCTCAGGTGTCATCCGCGTCACTTGACCATGGTTCAAAATTACGCGGACCGTCGCCAAAAGCCCTCGTGTTGCTAATCAGTGCGACTTTAATACTCACTCACTCATTCAGATGTACTCCCACCATCGTTGATTCGTTCGGTAGCACTCATTCTTTTACGGTTCCTGGCACTGCTTGACTTTGTCATATAGTGTTTTATTAATATCATTCGAATACTCTCTTGAGAAGATCTTTTCAACTATAATGGTATCTGTGTTTGAATTTGGATTTTGACACGTATAGGCCTACATTATATACTTTTTTATATTTTAACTCCTCATTATATTCCCTGCGAATATTTTACACTAATATTTTATATGCAATAGATAGAATTTGATGACAGCTGACGATTGAAACTGAAACGAATGTTGTAGCTTCTCCGAGTCTAAAGTTATACTAAATGAAAATCTCGATACGCAACAAAATCACCTGAAAATTGCAGCATTTCCCACTCCACCGTGCGCAATGCGTCACAGTCCCCAATTAGCGTAATAAAATTTTTGAACCTTAAGCTACACAGTGGTTTAATTAAATTTTAAATGGAAATGATACATATGTAGCTGCCAAACCAAACTGTATCCTCCGATTTTGTTATAATTTATTTTTTTTAATCGCCTCCCATTTTGGAAGCAATTATAAAAACGTATTTGCGTGAAAAATTATAAATATTTCAATAGCTACAGTTTAATTCAAAAATAACGAATTATTTTTATAAATAGTTGTTGTATGAAGATATTCTAGATAGTAAGGATTAAATTTTCCTTCGAATATATTTATAGCTTACTTCTATCATTGTTATAAATGTTTCATTTCTCCTAGTTCATAATAGTTACCTCCATATTCAAATTATATATAAAATTATTTATTCCTTAGTTTTATTTTACATAGAATGGTATTTTATGCTCAAATTCAAATATAATCCGTCAAATAACAGTAGTATTTATTCATACTATTTAATTATTATAGTTCTATCAATTTCAAACTTTTGCTAAGGACTACTATTCAGCCAATGTCATGCTTTTAATTTAGATCTAGAATTTGGCAATAACGCTTATTGTACTCAGATTCAGCGCAGACAATGCACTTTTGAATACTATCTAGGTAAGTTACATTTCCCTTGATTTGGATTTAGAAATTCTATCCTTTGATTTCAGTGAGGTTCCGTTCAGTATAATTAATAGAAAAGGGGAAGTTTGGCTGGTCAGAAAAAATGTTTAACTCCACATTTTATAATTCATTCTATATGTATAAACGCTATCCAAAATCAGCCATGTTTCTATTACTACAACATACAAATATATTTGTATAAATTCTAATATGTCTGTTTTATATTCCAATTTCTGCTTTTGTGGGTTTCAACTAGAATATCATATTGGTTCATGCAT